>JAMKQA010029930.1:0-14941 GCA_024699735.1 Posidonia australis
AGGCCCTACCAGAAAATTTGCCTATATTTATATATATATATATATAT
Organism: Posidonia australis; assembly: GCA_024699735.1. Taxonomy (NCBI): domain Eukaryota; kingdom Viridiplantae; phylum Streptophyta; class Magnoliopsida; order Alismatales; family Posidoniaceae; genus Posidonia; species Posidonia australis. The sequence goes on from JAMKQA010029930.1 coordinate 48, forward strand.
ATATATATATATATATATATGAACTAGATCAGTTACATACTTCCTTAAATTAACTATTTTAAGAGAAGATACAACATGATGGTTGGATGCTAATTCAATGGTTAGTATTAAAACCATCTATTTTGAAATGAAACCACTAGTGATTCCTTTTTGGAGGAATTTTTTTTTCAATATTTATTTAATTACATTTAAATGTGGTAGTTATTACTTTTGGTCCCTACTTGTTAATTTGAAAATCATTATTTCCATTAGTTATTAAGGCATAATTAATAAGGAAGGTTTCATTTCTTATCAAAAAAAAAATAAATTTTATTTTCAAATTGCTTTATATTTTTGAAGTTTTATTTTTGTATTATTTTTATTTAAGTATTTTAGATGAATATGACGATTTTAATTTTTTGTATTAATTTTTTTAATATTAAATTCGTGATATTTTTTTATTTCAGTTTAGTAGTACTGAATTGAATAAAATTTGTTTTGTATTACTAAATGTTTATTTTAAATTAGTATTACTGAACTAAATAAAAAATAATTTCATAACGACAATTACATTTAAATAAAAACTTTTCATTGATCAACAATTAAGTATTTCTAAAATAATGATGATTTTTTAGTTTAGTATCACTAAATTAAATAAAAAATAATATTACAACATTTTAGTATTACTAAAAAATCAATCAAACAAGGACATGTCCCCTCTATATATGTTGATTTCGTCTTATCCTCGTCCTGTCGATTTGCTCTTGTCTGCACTATTAGTTGCAAAAATATTCCCTTTACAGATCATAGCCTACATAAAAATCCAGATTTATCCAAAATACCCTAAAAAACCTAGATCCATCCCTTTGTAAATCACATCAAAATTCTAGGTACAATTACCTTATAAATGAGGAAATCCAATGTTGACAGTCAATAATTTAATTAGAGAAAAATAAAGAAGCAATAAAGAAGGAAATAGAAAGAGGAGCCTCTCTTCCCTTGCCTAATAGCAAGTCCTTGATGCACAAGAAGAAGCCATGGTCTCTTACATGATTACCACTATCATCATCATCAGTGCAACAGTAGTTGGAGAAAAACCCCAAAATCATCGAAAGTGGTTGTCACACTTGGAAACCTGCAAGACACGTATGGCCCTCTCTTTGTCCTGTAGGGACTTGTCTTCCTGTTGGTCGGTTGCCCTAGAAGTCACCAGGGATTGGAGAAGGATGAAAGCAGTGGCAGTGGTGGCAAGGAGTGCTCTCCTACTCGTGCTGTCTCTTCCATTAGAAACGGGACATTTTTGCAAAGGGGGGTTGTAGTGGTTGGCAGACCGACGCAAAGTGTGCGAAGGGAGGCCGTGGGAGGGGGGATCTGCAGTAGTTGGCGACTTGTCAACAAGTCACGTATTGACACAGGGAGCCGACGCAGGGTGTGTAGGGTGAGGCAACAAGAGGGTGTGCAGGGTAGGGGTGCGTGTAGAGTTTGACGATCTAAGGGGGGAGGGAGGGTGTTTAAATACATTTGAGTTTTGAATTTAAAAAAAAGAAAAATCAAAAACCACTTTATGTAAAAGCAATTTTAAATGTTAAGGGAGTACATGTGTGTGTACAAAAGTTTTGGTTTAGATACATTTACTTCAAAATATTATTTTAAGATAAAGTCAATGACAACTTCTAGATATTGATCCTACTGTTATTATCTAAATCACTTTCTAAGTAACGGTGGTTTTGTATTTGGAGTGAAAAGATAAAGGGTCATTTTAGGGTAATTAATTATGATTTTAAATTACTAGAAAATATATAGAAGATTGTGTCAGTTGGGACGGTTAGCATTCTTCGTGGAAGACGATTAGTATTCTATGGGGAAGATATAAAATATACCTTTTTTGGTCCAGTTTCATATCTGTGTTTCTTCATTCATTGGATTGTTTTTGCAGCATGTTTTCAGACTTTGGTTTGCAATGGATTGATTCTGGATACACGTTGGTAATAGGTTTTGTAAGATGTACATTTGATTTTCATTTTTGGTGGCTGACGATTCAATGAAATAGGTTTCTCCATTATTCATTTGTGATACCTGTTTCATTATTTCAAATTCAACAATAATTTTGTGTTTTTGTTTTCCCTTTTATCTGTAATTATTTTGTTATGTAAGGATATATTCTAGTGTTGTTTTTTTCATTCTTCAAAAACTCAATATTTTTTATGTATGATTTGATGATACTCAGTATTAGTTTGCGTCTCATGTTCTGTCTTATCCATTTTGTTCCATGTAACATGTTAGAAGTTATCAGTGAAACGGAATGTATCAAGAACTTAAGTTTATATAGTTTATGTTTTAGTGTTTATCAAAACTTGAAACTATTATTGAAGGTATTGAAACAATATTTTTAATTTATTTAGTCTTATTAGCAACATTTGCGTATGAATAGATTTCATAATTCCACTATTCAATATGTCGTACGTTGTTACTAAAACTTCAATATGAAGTCAACTTAAGTTTCTGATAATGAAGAGGTAGATGAAAGGTATAAAGGATAGAATTAAAATTAATATATATGATGATATTGATGTTGTTGATAAAGAAATTGAAATTGTCACATGAAACAAACGACATTATAAATCAAACAATTTCAGCAGAACATCTACAAGCAATTGCACGAAAACATTTCAAGTAAGCCAAGAAAGAAATCCAATGTACAATGGAGAATATAAAAATTTCTGGTAATGAACAACAAGATATTATTGAAAAATCTAATAAAATTCGTTCCATCACCCATACTATTCAAGAATGATTCATGATAAACCTAAGATAAGGATTCCTCCACGAGCTAAGACAAAAGGTAGTCAAAAAGGTGAAAGACTAAAGGGTTTGTCATGGATATACAAAGATCCATCATTGTTGTTTTGTATTGCATTTTTTTTTAAAGTTACTTGTTTTTTTTATTATATGTATGTTTTGTAACTTTTTACATATAGCTACAGTAAACATAAATTCAATTATTTCTCATGAATTCCTTTTTATAAATTATATAACTTTATGTTGGATGCACTTGTTCAGTTTAGTTAAGGAAACTGAAATATTCAACAGTCACTAAAACAAAATATTGTATATACATTAGTTAATTATCTTTTTAGTTTCAGTATCAAGCAAACATGTAGTCAAACAAATTATTTAGTTTGAGTATCAAACAAAAATGGTTTTAATGATTAAATCATTAACAATAAAACCAACAATTATACTATGTATTGTTGACATTCAACATTCAAGTAAGTTTTGATACATAAAAGCAAAATTGAAATTGCAGAACATTGAAAATTTTTAGATTAACTAAAACTAAATATCATTCAAACTTAGGATAATAATTCATCTAGTTTAAACTCAACTCAATAAAATAATATTCGGACATATAACCAAATGTAATAGGATATACATACGATGTACTGTTGACAAGCAACAATCAAGTAAGCAGTCAGTTCACAAAGACAAATTTATACAAGGAAAGACTAAAACTTTTTTACTGTAATTGAAAAAAAACCTCATACAAACAAAACTTAATAACCAATTTACTTTCAATATCAAAAAAACAGGAACCAATATACATCATAATTAAACATAAAACAACAATTTATATGCACTAATAAGAAATTAAATATAATAATTAGGATGTCATTGCTTGTTCAAAAAGACATCCACGTAAAAAAAAATTACAATAGTACTATGAAATATGAAATTATAGAAGCAGAACACGGACGGCAAAAACCAACAAGCAGGCCAACACTGGTACAAGAGAACCACAATGGTGGACACGTAGATGCCGAGGCATGCTGGACATTGGATACTCCACCCAAACTAGGTCACCCACACTGGTTTTTCCCTAAAAACATTATCAAGACACAAAGTTTCATGACAAGAACGCGACTCTTGAACTGTGTAATACAAAAAAAAGGAGAGAAGCAATGGAAGCAAGGGCGAGATAGGAGGACATAGTGGGAAGAGGAGCACGGGGAAGGCGGAGGAGAGGACGAGGCGTAGCCGGCATGAATTGCCTCAAATCTCATTTTCTCCACCAGTGTTGCAGCGGTGGTTGTCGACGTCGTCGTGGTCGTTGAGGTCGGCAAGATAGAGGATTAGTGTAGGGCTTGAGGTCGTCGTGGTGCCAGTTGATGTTTTTAGCTTGGTGGAGACGATGGTGATGTTGACGTCGACCATGGGTTTTTAGGAGAAGGAAGACGAAGGAGGAGGGCGAGATGACGGCATTGCTATTGGCTTTTGAGGAAGACGTGAATGGTGGCTTTTGGTGGAGAAGAAGATGTGATGTACGTGAGATGTGATGTGTGATTAATGAGGCATGGTTTTTGAGATATCCCTTTTGGAAATTTCTCTTTTATCTTTTCCAATTCGAAAAGATAATACCAATTCAAAAAGTCTGTGATATTAGCAGTTAGTTAATTATTTTCTATATTTAAATTTATGAAATTTTGAATAACTTCCAAAAAGCTTGTTAACGTGTGTAGTAGGTCGTTACTAGGAATTTATTTCTTTATAAAATTTTCTTTTTCATTCTAAAATATTTCTTTATTTTCGCATATTCTTATAACTACCATTATTAGCTTCAGACATGAGTTACCTCCTTGGTTGCATTGAATTATTATATCAAGTTTAAATTTAGTTGGATTTGATAGTTATGTCATATGTTCATGGCACAAAATCTAGATTTTTAAAATGATAACCGTATCTTCCATTTATTTGTGATTACGTAGATTTTTTCTATATTTGGCGTGGTTTGAAATTAACTCACGTCTAAAGTTAGAAATTGATTTTTTTTTTCAAATAATGTTATTTGAATTGTTACATCAATTTAAATATTCCATTTTCGTTCAAATAATTTACTTAAAATATGGATTTTTAAATAACTGCAAAAAATACATCAAGAGACTAGTATTGCAGTTTTAGACAGAGAAGAGAATCGTATTACTATTTGGATAATCGTGTTATTATTTTGTTGGTATTAGGGATGCAAACAAATCAGATATGGTACGAATATGAGTGTTACCATATTCGTATCTATTTTCAAAATACAGATACGAATACGGATGCGAATATCATACAGATAGGAAAATTACATATCTATATCCTCAAAAAATGGATATAGATACGGAATGGATAAAAGGGGATCAGATAAAGATAAAGTCGGATTATCGGGTATAAAAACAGATATGACGATATACACATTACATAATTAATCAAATCATTAATAAGATTTTTATATATTTATATATTTGAAGTTATTTAGTACATATGAAATAAAAAAAATATCAAAAATAAAAATAAATTAGACATAATAATAGGTCAGACTTACCTTTTCCGAAAAGAGATGAATGATTAATAAAAAACTATCATATTTTACAACATATTTTGTTAATTAAAGTTAGTAAAATTCTATAAGTGATAAAGTAAAATCCTTATAAAATACATAAATAATTTGACAAACTCAAAATGTAATCCATGAATCTTAATCTACATTATTTGGATTAGATATATGCTAAAATCTACATCATTTAGAAACTTCTAATATACATATCTATTCATATACAAATTTAACGGTTTTAAAGCAAGAATTACCAGATCTCTAAGTCATAAGTTTCAAAACCAAAATGTAATCCATGGATATTAATATATATCATCTAGGTTAGATACACATCAAAATCTATATCATTTAGAAAATCATAACATATAAATCTATTTATATCAAATTCAATGGCTCTTTATGAGTTATAATAAGCTATAACAAGTACATGTTAAATTTAATACTTAAGAATTTCAAAATCGCTTGATTTTTTATATACAAGCATTTTTACTAGTTTTGATCATATCTAGCGATTTAAATTTTTAATCTAATAGTTAGATGTTGAGATATAAAAAGTTACTATATATATACGAATATCCGTAAATTATCAATGTCCGTATCCGTTGAAAATTCAAAAGACATATCCATATCTGTATCTGTATCCACTCAAATTCAAAAAACCATATCCGTATTTGTATCCACTCCCAAGTGGATACAGATATCCGTATCCGCTCATAAACGGATACAAATACGAATATTTTATGGATATATTGTATCCGTTTGCATCCCTAGTTGGTATACATCAACATAATGTTATCATTACTGTTTGTATTATCGTATTATTGTTTCCATTTCAATATGACCATTATTGAATGGAATAATGTTGTATTCGCCAATGGTGTGTTATTGTGTATAAGTAGATCCTTTGACAGTGTTCTCTTTTATTCCTTTTTTCATTCAATGTTATTCTTAAACAAAAAAAAGAAGATAAAAAATTGCTGCTCATTCTATAACATTAAAGGATGATTGGGAACTATTTGGATAATTGTGTTACTAATTTGTTGATATATAGCAATAAAAGAATAATAGGAAACTATTTGTATAATTGTGTTATTGTTTCGTTTGTCTACATCAACATAGTGTTACAGTTACAATTTATATTATGGTATTACTATTTCCATTTCAGTATGACTGTTATTGAATGGAATATTGTTGTATTTGCTAATGGTGTGTTGTTGTATATTGGTGGATCCTTTGTGAGTGCTCTTTCATATTCCTTTTTTTCATTCAGTGTTATCATTAATACAAAAAAAAAGAGGACAAAAAAATTGTTGCTCATTCTGAATCACTTTCCATGGAGATGGCCTTCAACCCTCTCTTTCTGTGTAGAAGCAAGTTAAGAAAAAACTCAGACATCTTATGTAAAATCTGTATAGTAACAAAATTAGAAAAGAATCATTACAAGAAACTTGGTCTTTAGCCACGGTCAAAGTTGTGGCTAATACTAAAAAAGTTGTGGCTAATTAAATTTAGCTACGACATTAAACCGTGGTGGAGCCCTTGGCTAGAAGGTCCATATCTAAATTTTAGCTACCGCTCTAGCTAATTGTGGCTAGTTTAGCCATGGTCCAATTCCATGGCTAATCCGTGGCAAAATGGTATTCTTGTCGCATCAAAATCTGTAACCATGATGTGGCTAATTTAGCCACGGTATTTTCGGCTAATTTGACCACAACATTTTTCTATGGCTTATTTAAGCATAGTATTTTTTCCGTGGCTACTATGAGTTTTTAGTGGTACCTTTTGCACTAACAAATGCACCAACCGCATTCATGGACCAAATGAACAAAGTGTTCATGCCCTATCTGAACTAATTTGTGATGGCATTTGTGGACGATGTGTTGGTTTATTCTCAAGATACAGAGACTTATTAGATGCATTTGAGAATAGTGTTGGAGACATTGAGACAACATTAACTCTATGCAAAATTTTCTAAGTGCGAGTTCTAACTGGAAGAAGTTACATTCCATAGCCACATTATTTTAAGAGAAGGTATTAAGGTAAATCCCACATAGGTGGAAGTTGTAAATAGTTAGGTTCGACCTAGGATTATTTTAGAGATTAGAAGTTTCTTAGGTTTGGCAGGGTATTATCGGAAGTTCATTCAGGATTTATCCAAAATTACTGCACCTCTGACAAGGTTAACACAGAAGAAAATCCCATTTGTATGGGATTGGCAGTACAAAGAAAACTTCAATGAATTGAAAGCTCATTTGGTTACATCATCCATGTTGACCATGCCTTCGGGAAGTGGAGATTTCACAGTGTACAATGATGCATGTGGAACCAGATTGTGATGTATTTCGATACAACATGGTAGGGTGGTGGCATATGCATCTTGCCAATCGAAGGATCACAAGAGTAACTACCCTATGCATGATTTAGAAATGGCAGTAGTAGTATTTGCATTGAAGATTTGGCGACACTACTTATATGGCGAACAATTTAAGATATTTACAAATCATTAGAGCTTGAAGTACATCTTCACTCAGAAGAAGTTGAACCTAAGACAACGAAGGTAGATAAAGTATCTTAAGGACTATGATTTCAGTTTATCCTACCACTCAAGAAAATCTAACGTGGTTGTAGATGCACTGAGTAGACATACTCATCCGATGGCTAATCTGATGGTTAAGAAATGACACATGTTGGAGAACTTGGTTGAAAGTAGACCAACGAAGCAGTCTCAAGGACTTATTGGTGCTTGAGTAGCGAACTTGTTTGTCTGCCCTAAACTAGTAGAGATGATTGTGGAAGCTCATCAATTAGACCCATTTGTGTGAGAAACTTGGGTCAAATTAGAGGTAGGAGAGGTGCCATACTTTTCTATTAGTGTTGATGGTGGACTAAGATGATTTGTGTCTATATGTATTGCAAGTGGAGGAAGTAAAGCAAAGATTGTTGGATGAAGCTCATCGATCTACGTATATTAGTCATTTAGGAAGCACCAAGATGTATAAAGATTTAAAGAGGAACTTTTGATGGCTCGGGATAAAAAGAGAGATAGTTGAGCATGTAGTCAGATGTGTAACCTACCAGATGATAAAGATTAAGCATTAGAAGCTTGGAGGACTCTGCAGCCTCTAGATATTCCAATATGGCAGTGGAAACATGTCACCATGGATTTTGTAATAGGATTACCCATGAACAGAAGAAAGAATGACATAGTTTAAGTAATCGTGGATTGGTTGACGATGTCAGCACATTTCTTAGCAATGCGAGTAAACCTTCCTCTAATACAACTGGTAGAACTGTATGTGTCTGAGGTCGTCCATCTACATGGGGTGCCTATGTCGATAGTGTCTAATAGAGATACTCGGTTTACATCAAGATTGTAGAGAGTATTGTAGGAGGCATTTGACACCATGCTGAATTTTAGCATTGCTTTCCACCCCCAAACAGATTGACTGACTAAGAGAACTACTTAGACACTAGAAGATATATTGAGAGCTTGCACTCTAGATCTCAAGGGCAGCTAGGAAGATCATTTGTCATTAATCGAGTTTGCCTGCAGTAATAGTTATCACTCAAGCATTAAGATAACTCCATATGAAGCTTTAAATGGAAGACAATGTAGAACGCCCACTTATTAGAGTGAAGTAGGTGAATGACAATTTCTAGGACTAGAAATTGTGTAGAAATATACATATCGAGTAGAGTTGATTTGCATGAGATTAGCAACTGCATAAAGTTGGCAGAAAAGTTATGCTAATAGGAGACAGAGACATTTAGAATTCGAATTGGGAGACTTCATTTTTAAAAAGGTATCACCGACTAAGGAAATAACAAGATTTTGAAAGCAAGGAAAGCTGAATCCTTACTACGTTGGATCCTATAGAATCTCAAAAAGGGTTGGTGAAGTTGCTTATAAGTTGGAACTACCTCCGCATCTATCAGGCGTGCATAGCGTATTTCATGTTTCTATATAGAGGAAGTGCTTAATAGATGCATCTCAGTTGATACCACTGCAGTCAGAGGAGTTGTAAGAAGATTTATCTATAGTGGAGGATACTATCCAGATTCTTGACAGGAAAGAGTGAGTTTTGAGGAACAAGGTGATTCAACTCGTCATAGTTCGATGATAGCATTATAGCTTGGAGGAGACTACATGGGAGTGAGAGGTGGACATCCGTTTTCAATACCCCTATCTATTTTCTTGGGAGTGAATTTCGAAGATGAAATTCTTTGTAAGGGAGATAGGATGTAACACCTACAGTTTGAGTGGGACTAGTGTGCATTATAAGTGCATTACTCAGGCACGTATGACAGGTGCATAATGCTGGCACGTGTCTGGCGTGAATAACTAGCATGCTTGAGATTTTTCTCTCTTTTCCATGATTTGTGTGTGTGTGACCGTGCCCCAGTCCGAGGGTCCAGCGGGGGGTCGCTCTAGAGGAAGGAGGCCACAGTCATGCCAAGATGGCGAAGGCGTAAGATAGGATGAGAACGGAAAGAAAAAGGAGTCTCCACCTAGTCTTTTAAGGGAAAGACGAGGGAAACCACAAACAAATCACAAAAAGTGATTGAATGAGATGTAAACATGAAGGCCAGATGTCTACTAACCAGAGGACGGGTAATGATTCTTATTACGCATGAGGAAGGTGTTAGGCATCCCCGTACACCCGAGAAACTCGGTCTTTCCAGCATGATTCGCTAGCTTGAGGCTGAATGAATGTTTGCTATGCCTAGATTGTGTTCTAATCATGCTGACGTGAGTGCCAAGACAAGACTGGATGGATACATAAAAGGATACACGAAGACTGCGAAGAAATCCTTGTGAAATGATGAAATCGCAAAGTATGACACAACAAAGAAAATCACATGAAACGACGAAGTTTCTAGCGAGGACTTGGAAAATCATACAGGTCTCAAGAATGTCAAAAATGCAACTGACTCAAGTTGTTAGAATCAAAGATGGCACCGTAGAAATCAAGGTGGGAAAACTGCAAAAAAGTCCACATAAAATAGGAAAACTATGACACGCGAAGAAATTCACATAAAATGACGATATTTTTTTAAAGAATAGTCCAGAAAACCATACTAAGGTAAAAAAAGATAGAAGATGGAGTCAACTCGAGTCATCGGAATCACAAAAAAGGTCGTGAAAATCAAAAAGGGAAAATTATCCGTGGTGGGGCCAATGTCATCCTTCAGGTCTGTTAATATACGCCCTCGGGTGATGAAATTCAAATCAAATCGAAAAGTCCGAAAACATGGAATAAAGACAATCAAATCAAATATCAGATAAAGGAATCCAATGACAGATGGGAGAAAAATTCATGGAAGAATGCATGAAATGCAGACTTATCCAAAAAGAATGGACTAATGTGCAAATACAGCAAAAACTATGTAAATGTTTGGAAATGTACCTAAATGGGTAAAGGATGCTAAGGAATGCCTTGGACAGAGATTATGCATGTCTTGATGCAATAACTGACACACATGCATGAATTGATGACATATGGGCAATTTGGTCATTTTAGTGGTCAAATGTGGTAAATGCGTGCATGGGAATAATGCATGGTCTATGTTATGCCAAAATGTATGACAAATGTCAAGAAAGAAGAAAACATGCAAAAGATAAGGTCTTGAAACAATAAAACAATGTAAAAACAATAAAGGACAAGTATATGGACCAAAACGTAAAATTCACAAAAAGGATGAAAATCTGGATTAAAATACATTCAGAAACTTCTATGCTAGTGTACATATGATGGATCAAAGGAAAATGTGACACTTGGATGTGAGAATTGTACTTAGATAATTCCCTGAAAACTCAAGGTCTAATTTGTAAAATTCACAGAAAGGAAAAGTTAATGGTTAAAAATGTGTTTAAAAGGTCTTATCTTGATGCTAGGATGTAAAATTTAAAAAAAATGTGGCTATGTGATGTAACATGTGTAAAAATTGTACTTTTGGTAATTTCTTGAAAACCTAGGGTCTACTATGCAGAATTCCCACATAAGGTGCAAATATAACAAAAATATGAAATCAGATGTTCATTTATATTTCAAACATGGTTTTTTGATGAAAACTTTATTCAAGTGATGATTTTACATGTACATGTGATCAATTAATGTGAAACATATTAAAATGTAATTTAAAATGCAATAAAAACTTTATTTGTTTTTCAGTGGATTTTAATGGGGTAGTGTTTTACTAGGTCAAGTATACTAGTGTGGATATAATTGGGACCTGTATGGACTAGGATGTTGGTGGTCGCGACCAGAGCATCAATCGGAGGAGCTTGCTGCCAAATGACCTCAAAATTGGATGACAATTAGATGTCACTCATACATGTTTGCAATGGTTTTCTTTCAAGTGCAGGTTGTGGAGCTCTAGTCCAATATAGTACACATAATTAGAGCCACATAGTTGTACACTATATTTTCTAGGTAGAAATAGGTTTTGTTATGCTTTATTTTTAGTTATTTAATTATTTAACAAAAAATCTTGTAAGTTTTGGTAAGATAATTGTTTGTTAAATTGCTATGGATAGTTTGATGCTAGTAAGTGACGCCAGAGGTGTTACAAATATATCAGCAAATGATACAATACCCATGTAAGTAGTGTCTCATGAAAGACCTTAAGTGATAAATCTTTAGTAAGCAGATTCGCAACCCTGAAATTTGTCCTAATATGCTCTATAGACATTCGACTACTTTGAATTCTTTCTTTAACAACACGAAACTTGACATCTATGTGCTTTGGCTTTGAAGAACTTTGATTGTTAATGGAATAAAGCACAACCAGCTTATTGTCGTATAATAACTTTAATAGTCTTCAATACTATCCAAAACTTGCAACCTAGTGACAAACTTTCAGAGTCATATTCCATGATTAAACGCCTCATGACATTCTATAAATTTAGCTACCATATTAGAAGAAGCTATTGGTGTTAACTTAATACTTTTCAAAGAGATATAGTTCCTTCGACAAGTAGATAAATATAGTCTAAAGTGGATCTACGACTATTAGAATCAGAATATCTAATGATCCCTAATTGATCTGATCTCCTGTATGCGAGCATGTAGTTTTTTATTCTTTGTAAGTACTATATGACCCATTTGGCTACTTTCTAATGATCTATCCCTATATTACTTAAATATTTGCCTAATATCTCAACAATGTACGTAATATTTGAACGCATACACACTTGAGCATACATTAGACTCCCTACAGCTGAAGCATAAGGGACCTTCAGCATTTCATTTAGTTCAAATTAATTCTTGATGCACTGATTGGGACTAAACTTGCCTTCTTTAGTAATAGAGGTGTCACTTGGTTTACAATCTTTTATGCTTAATCTATTAAGGACTATTTCGATAGAGTTCGAGAGCAATCTCGATGTATCTTAAGCCCTAATACAAAAGAGGCTTCTCCAAGATCTTTCATTTCAAAGATATTAATTGTGAGATCATAAAATTTGTAACCATTTAACCTTTTAAAATATTCAACAAAGTAGCAACTAACAATTTTAGAATTCAGTTTTTTCTCATTAGGCCTATATGGCCTTGTCTCAATTGAAAAACCCCAAATGTGTAAATGCTTTATATTAGGCTTCTTGCTAGTCCATAATTAATAAGAAGTTTTAGCTACTACTTTAATTGATACTTTGTTGAGTATGCAAGCAATATTGTTTAATACTTTTCCCCAGATGGATTCTAATAAGGTAGAATGATTAATCATACTCTTTACTATATCCTTAAAGTGTTCTATTTTGTCTTTCAACAACACCATTCATGTTTGGGCTACTAGGCATAGTATATTGGGATGATTCCACATTTATGTAGGAATTTAGCTAAAGGTCTTGGACGTTGTTCACCTGATTTGTCATATTGACCATAGTATTCACCACCATGGTCTAACAGCCTTAATGCTTTTATTGAGTTGATTTTTAACTTCAGCTTTAAATGTTTTGAACACATCTAGTGATTGAGATTTTTCATTAATTAGATATAGATAGCTATAACGAGAGTAGTCGTCTATAAACGAAATAAAATGTTGTTGACCATTTTAAGAAACTGTAAGACATGATCTACAAATATCCGCATCAATGAATTCTAAGACGTCTGAACTTTTGTTGACACCTAATCTCCTAATGTTTGTCTATTTTTCATTCATGCACTCAATGCAAACTTGAAAGTCTGCTAAATCAAGGAAATTATGTCCTATTAAACTTGAAACTTGAAAGTCCGTAAACACCCTGATGTGCAAAAGATTGTGCCCCAATGAATGTTTGCACGGACATTTGTAATTTTTCTGATAGGCATAGAAACTAAGTGGACATCTAAAGTAGACGTCTGTTATATCCGTGATCTACATTAGGATCTAGCGGATGTTTGTTATATCCTTGTTCTATCTAAAGAGCTAGTGGATGTCCATTGATTCCTTGCTAGGCATGGTGTTTGTAGTAGACATCCACACGGATGTTCACTAATTATACGGTAATTGTTGTCCCATTCACTACCTCTTTAACTTGGAGACCAAATAAAACTTGATCTTTATATTAATCATGCATAATTGAAGATTCCCTTAATGATTTAAACATGATAGGTTTTGATATCATTTGTTGTGATTGATACATCATGTAGCATTTGATATATATTCGAGAGAAGAACAAAAAAAAGGGAAAAGTTTCTTCTTGTTCTTCTCGCATAGGATTTAGTGTGTAAAATCATCAAGATTAAAATAAGAAATGTACCTAGATCCATAAAGAAAAATTAATACTCCAAGTCTTAAGAATTTGATCTTGAAAGTTTGAGACTTTAAACTTCCAAACCTTGAATATACTAGTTTCCCAAAGAGAATAAGATCTACTCTTTTCTCAAAATGGGATTGAGAAAGATATGACAATTATGTTTGACTTAGAAACCACAATTCCTTATATATTACTTTTATTTCTTATTTTCAATTATGTCCATCATATGAAAAGTAAATAAGACTTCATTATGTCTAATAACTTAAACTTTATTAATAACATATGTAAGCTCACACATTAGATAAATCTATCTAACAAAAACTGTTCTCAAATATAATGAAACTCAAAAAATAAAGTTATAATCGGAAGTAAATGAATAACACATGATCCTAAATATCTTATAAGAACGACAAACACAGATTTAAATCCAAATCTAAAATAAACCTAACTAATAAAGAAACACGATAAGATTAAGCATACGATTTCACATCATAGGCTAAAAATCACCATCAGCGTCCCAAAAAATGTCGCCACGAGCGGTGAGGGCCATTGCAGCCAGACTGCGAGGTGCATGGTTGCCCTCACGGGGGACATACCGGATGGTAATCGAACTAAAAATCCTTGCCAAGGTCAGGCAGTGTTGTATGACATCCAGGCATTGCGGAAGAAAAGAAGGACGCCCGAGTCGGAGCGCATGGACCACAGCATGCGAGCCACACTCGACGACGACGGGGAGGAGATTCATCTGGAGGGCCAGTTGCAGTGCTGACAGCAGGACGCGAGCTTCACCGACTTCCAGTGGCA
>JAMKQA010029931.1:0-12564 GCA_024699735.1 Posidonia australis
CCGAACATCAACCGGTCTCAAAAATCTCCATGCTAGACTGTGTTCCCCCAATGGAGTGACCACATCTAGGTGGAATGCCAACCTGGCTGGCCTAGTCCTGATCTCAGAAGCAAATGACTCAGAGACAAAAGAAAATGAACTCCCAGAGTCGAACAAGACTCGGGCCATCCGATCAGCCACAAGGAAAGATCCTCTAATCAACACATCATAACCATAATCATAACATGAATTAGTGTCAATTACACATAGGATCCATTATTACAAGACAGGACTTATCAACTCAGCTGTGCTAATTCTCACCTTCTACCACATCTCCAGATGGATCCGCATCTGGGGCAGTAATGGAGAACACTCTCCCCATTGTCGGCTGACGTGGTGCATCACCTGCTGGCTTAGGATGACTGGGACAGTCCTTCTATTAATGTCCGGACTTCCCACAGTTGTAGCAGACTACTCTGTCCAAATTCCTCTACCTTTGCCAACATTGTGCCGCTACATGCCCCATCTTGCCACAGACATGGCATGGTCCCATCTATGGGCCACTGCTAGACCCAGCATGGCTGAAACCCATATTCTCTTCTCTACCAGACATAGGCGTTGCTTCCACTTCTTCCCAGAGCTGCCAGAACTCCCAAAACTTGGCGCTCCAGTCACTGACAGTTGAGAAACGGAAGGTCAAGAGATAGACTTTCTCCCGTTTTCCTTCCTGGGATACTCTTCCTGAAATAGCCTACGATCATCCTCGTAGTGGCTGGCAAGCTCAACAGCCTCCGCTAAAGTCTGGCATCTGAAGCCAATAACTCTGGATCTCAGCACAGGATTCAATCCCTCCACAAATCTCTTGGCTCTATTCTTCTCAGAAACTGCAGCCTGAGAGAACTGCTCTAGCCGAAGGAAGGACGACTCATACTCAGCCACAGACAGGCTACCTTGCTTCAAGTTCTTGAATTCTCTGTCCATCTTATCCTTCTCATGCTCAGGGAAAAACCTCTCATAGAACACCCCTCGGAACTCATCCCAAGAGATCATCAGTAGGTCCGTGTTCGGGAATTTGGTGCGGCGTGCTGTCCTCCACCACTGATCCGTAGCACCCTTGAGCTGGAAAGCTGCGATTTGGACCCACTTCTCTGCTGGACACTCAATCCCCTCAAGGATCTTTTCCACCTCCAGGAACCAAGCTTCGCAATCCTCAGGAGTGCCGCACCCATCAAAAGTCGGCGCACCAAGCTGGCGGAACTCTTGATCCACGGGTCTCCCTTCGCCTCATCCTTGCCGCTGCTGCCAAAGGACTGGGTGAAACCCCGCATCATCTCGCCAAATTCCCATCTCATCCCCTTCCAACCACTATTGTCTCCCGTCTCGGAGGGGTCTTGCCACGACTACGGCCTCGACGAGACCTCTTCCTGCCAGCACCACAAAACACGGCAATCTAAAGTTTCAAGTGCATGACTCACTATCGTGCAGCCCAAGGGAGCCACTAGACCGGACATCACCAAGCCAGTGCTCTAGGTGTAACCTTGGCTCTGATACCACTCTGTAACGCTCCGATCCCGGGCACGCTACCAAATCACAGTTTCCCAAGCATAATTACACTAATTGTAGAAACAAATATAACTATAACTAAGGCTCACCTTCAGGATCACAATGTGCGGCTAGAAGCTCCAACTCTTGCACCAGAACCCGACTGCACGCGGTCTGCACCTGAAAACCAAATAGCACCCGTGAGCGACATCTAAATCACCCAGTACGCGCCCCAAAACACACAACCACAAACAAAAGTCGGCAAAACCAAAAGAAACTCGTTTCTTATCATTTTGCAAAACTTGGTTTTCTCCTTTTGGAAAATCATCCTTTCTTTTATTAAACAATCACTTGGGAATTCAATCCCAAAACCATATTCTTTTTCAAAAGCCATATCTCTTTTCTTTTCTCAAACATCTTGGAAATTTGTTCCAAGATCACATTTTCTTTCAGAACATTCCTTTCAAAAACTTTTGGAATTCATTTTTCCAAAACATTTCCATTTTCAATACTGGGGATTTCTTCCCAATTACACATTTCAAATCCACCTTTCTGACCAGATCCATTCTAAAACACAATGCCCCATTAGGCTCAAAATCAAATCATAAACATTGGCTGGCAACTGATTAAAACATTATCATTTCTTTTCAGGATTTTAGGACCATTTCACAAATCCAGTCCTGACCAAAACACATTTCTCTTTCTTTATTCATTTCCACTTTTCTTTACTGTTGTTACCTTAATCAGGGGTAACCAGACACACAAGCAGTAGGCAAGGACATCCTTCCCCTACCTTCCTGCACTACCGCGATGAGATTCCCCGTGCGGGATGTCACTGCCCCGGCCAACCGGCCTTAATTTCATTTCCATAAGTGCACAGGGATACGTCTCTATCTGACACCTCAGTCAGTGACCCGAACAACTAGGTCCAATGACCTAGGCTCAGCATACACCGTCGGTGACCCGAACGACTAGGCTCAAAAGCCCAGGCTCAGCCTACACCCCTACGAGCTCAATGACCCGAACAACTAGGTACAACTACCCAGGCTTAGCCTACACCGACGGTGACCCGAACAACTAGGCTCAAAGGCACAGGCTCACCCTACACCGTCTCAAGCTCGGAAACCACAATCTAGTTCATAACACATTATTAGTGTTCCATTTCAAAACTCGTTCCAATTTTTCAAATACCATTTTCCATTTCATTCTTTTCGTTGCAGGACTCTGTTTCCTTGCAACACTTGACCCACCACTAGGGTCCCAACTCAAGCCATCAAAACCATATTAAAACCATAAATTGGGTCATAAGCCCAAAAACCATACCCAAAACCATCTTTTCATTCATTTATAGGGTCAAAACCCAAAACCACACCCAAATCCATTTGTTTGGGGTTCCACATGCCTTCATGTTGTTACACGGGGCAGACATCATTCACATAAACCTACCATACCATTACAACCACTTAACATTCAATAAAATTCACATTTTGACCTCTCAAAAACAAGGCAAAAACAGCATACCGAATTTTCAATTCGGTATTCCGAAATTCCTTGTTTCGATATACCGAAAATTTTTGGTATGTCGAAACCCCTTGTTTTGGTCGACCGTGAAAGTTCGGTCTATCGAAACCCTACGCTCTGGCTTAATCTGCCAGGATTTTGGCATACCGAATAAATTCGGTAAACCAAATTCTTCGCAGACAGGGCACACCCCTGTTCCGCAACTACGGGAAATGCCCAAAGTGGGAGTCCCGATCGGACCCCCCAAACATGCATCATAAATTTCCATAAAATAATGGGGTGTAGACCCTCAAGTCTACTTCAAAGCCCATCAAACCATTCATGATTCCATCAACCGCACAAGAAGATATAAATTTGTAAACGAAATATGCTCAAAATGAAACCTTAAAACTTTCAAGGCATAACTCCTCAAAACTCACAAGATTCACACAATCTAGCATGATCCTTACACATACACATCATTTAACTCATTTCCATCATTCCTACTATTTTTCTACATTTTTTCATGCATTTCCCTTTATTTTTCATGCTTGAGGCATAATCAATAGGAAATATATAAACGAGGTAGAGACAGAGCCGAGTAACTCCGATGGTGCCTCGGTGGTCCTTCCCGCACTCCGGCGAGGCTTCTCCCACTGACGGACGACACCAAACACTCCTTCCTCAGCTTCGCGCATGCCGTTCTTCCTTTCCCTCTTCCTCCTCGCATCACGGCCCTCCCGGACATGCTCGCCTCCACCTCTCCCTCTTATCTCCTCCTCCTCCCGCATCAAGCCAGCCACCCATCGCGTCGAAGACGACGGTGAAGCACAAGATGCTGGTGGTAGTGGCATGGGCTGGTGGAGGGTTTCTGGGGAAGAAGACGAGTGTCTGTGGGACTCGTGAATGAGAGAAGAGGAAAAGAAAGAAAAGAGGAAAGAACGAGCACGCAAACCGAGGCAACTGTGCATCCTCAAACCGGACTCCACATGGTTCCCAAATCACAAGCAGATGCACAGAAAGCCAACCACAACATCACACAACCAAGAAACAACAGATTATCCATTAATAAACCATTATACAATATTGCAATTAATTACATGGTTTATAATAAAAATGGATAATCAGGCCCAGATGTCACACATCTGACCACTCGTATCTCTTCCACTCTATTCGGTCGACCTTCCAAGATCATCAGAACGTCGCACTACCGCCTCCAACTGCTCTATCCTTTTTAAGCTCGTCATAGGAATCACGATGCCGGCAAGCGAGGTGAGGGAAGGAATTCGACCGTTCAATGCCTCATCGGAGCCATTGGATCTCTTCTTCCTTCTTGCTTTGTCGGTGGTTAGATGCATGATCGAATGTCGGGGAAGCCCTAGATGGCTTCCAAGGCGGTCGTCGCCAGCGAGATTCAGTCGGCGGCGGCCGTTGTTTCTTTTTTTTAAAAGTCTCTTATTAAAACTCTCTCTTCTTTTCTTTTCTTGCCTTTAGGTCCCTACATTTTGCATCTTAATTCATGCATTTGTTTGTAAAACGTTTTAATAATGTTTTGTTTTGGTAAACTTTCAAATTGGCCCCTACATTATTTTTATAAACTTTCAGGTCCTTAATCTTTGACAGAAACCCTCAGATTTTGTTTTCTTTCATCTTTAGTCCACTGATTTGCACATTTAACCCTGAATTTCTCTAAAATTGCATAGAACGCATGTTTTTCTAACACATTTACAAATCAAACCTTGGAAATTCTCACTTTCACCCAAAAACACATAGATTTGCACATTTAACCCTGAATTTCTCCAAAATTCCACTAAAACATATTTTTCTGGCATATTTAAAAATTAGACCCTAGGAATCTCAAATTTTACCCAAAATGCACAATTTTGCACATTTAACCCCCAACTTCCATAAACATGTATTTTTTATACAGAAGCCCCTAGAAACTTGCTTATTTCATCCATGCATTCATTTGTACATCTTGATACATTTTTTTTCATATATATATTCTCATGCATATCTTCTTGTATCTTGCACACACATTTCAAGCACTTTTCAAACTTAGTCTTCACATTGTTTTTTGGATTTCTTTTGAGTTTCATGGTTTTGATTTGATTTGGATTTTAATCGCCTGAGGGTATACATAACAGGCTTGACAATGCCAACATGGACCCGAATGAGGATTATTTTTTCCTTACTCGACTTTCTCAGATTTCCTAGTTTCAGTAGTTTTGCGCCACCTTTCTTTCCAAACGTTTCTGATTTTTACATGATTTTCCTCATCACCCAAGGGTGTACAGTAAAGCGGCATTTTCAATGCTTACATTATTCCTCGGATTATTTTCCTTATCATTTCTCCTTTATTCATTATTTCTTGGAGATTTGTCGTGTTTTTGCATTCATCTTAGGCATGTGCATTATAATTAGACAAGCAAACACACACTAGATCATGAGCAAGCGGTTAACCTTGAAAGACCGAACTCTTCGGGTGTATGGGGGTGCTTAACAGCTTCCCCATGCATAACAAGAATCCTTACCCATTCTCTGGCCTGCAATGGCTAGGTGTTGCATCCATTAGGCACGGAGCATATACTCATTCATTTGCATCATTTTCTTGCATTCATATGCATCTTGGTTTTCCTCGTCTTTCCATTAAAAGACTAGGTGGTGACTCCTTTTCCTTATCCTTTTCTTATCCGTCTTTGGTGTTTTTGAGTCTAGTCTTCTTCCTCGAATTTACCATGTTCGTCGTGACCATATTGGGATTCTTCGTGTGTTTCTATGCACCGAGGAGTCGTGTAGGGTTCCACCGGCATGGTCACACATGCCTTTATGATTTTATTTAGAACAACATGCTTAATGGATTGGTGAATGGCTTGAGGGGTTTTGAAGTAGACTCGAGGGTCTACACCCCATGTTTTATTCATGATTTATGTGGTGTGTTTGTTGAATCCACTAGAGGTGCCAATTCTGACAAACGAATGAGTAAGGCTCAGTGGAAGTTTATTGAAATCGTGAAGTTTGGTATACCAATTTTGATTCAGTATACTGTTTTTCTGTCAGTATTCAACCAGAAACCTTAATTCGGTAGACCGAAAATGTCTGGTCTCTTGCTTCAGGAGATTTTGGTTGACCAAAATAGGGATTTTCCGACGATCGAATCCTAAATTCGATCAACCATTCTAGGTGTTGAAACCTAGTTCAGTATACCGAACTGGGTCGATCAACCGAACTAGACCCCTGGCCTATATGAAATAATGATTATGAAAAATGGAAATAAATGGTTTTGAATAGATAATGAGCATGTAGTAATGAAGTTTTCCCCATGTGGATGACATGGAGGAACATGAAATTCAATAATGAAATTGAATACGGTTTTGGGCTTGAGATCCCAAAAAAAATGGAAGAAATTGATAAATGTTTGGTTTAATGTGATTTTTGGGCATAAGACCCAATAATAAATATGAATGCCTAGTTTTTGTATAATGTTGAGCCTGGAATCGAAATGGTGGGTCGTGTTTGCATTGGAATGATTCCATGCAAAGAAAAGAGAATGTGTAATGGTTTTAAAAGAAAACCCAAGAGTTTTAAAAGAGAAAATAATAATGTGCTATGAAACCACAAGGGGTTGGTGTCGATAATGTGGTAGGAGAATGATACTCCAAAGAAACCAATTGTCAGATAAGACCATGGTTGCTAGTGTGGGACCATGTGGGGTTGGTTTCGGCAAATTGATAAGATATCAGTTGTGAGATACGACCATGGTCACCAAGCTTGAGACAGTGTAGGCTGAGCCTAGTATGTGAACCAAGTGTTTGGGTCACTGATGGGACGTCAGAAAAAGACATATCCCCATGCATATGAAATGAAATTGAGGCCAGTTGGCTGGGGCAGTGTCCTCCTGCACGGGGAACTTCACCACGGTAGTGCAAAAAGGTAGAATAAATGGTATCCTCACCTACTGCTTGTGTGCCTAGTTACCTTTGATCATGGTAACACCAATAAGAGAAGTGGAAATAAAATTGTGGTTGTAGCAAGAACTAGACTTATGCATTGTCTTCAGATTCTAGTGGTAAATAAGGATTATGTTTTAACCAGTTACCAGCTAATGTATGTGGTTTTAGTTTGAGCCATGTGAGGCCCTGTATTTCAGGCTGGATCTGGCCGAGAATGTGGATTTCTTGAAATGTATAGAAATGGTTTAAAAATGCGTGGATTGAAAAGAGAATGAAAGCTTTTGGAAAAGGCATATTTTGGATAGGGATTCCAAATGTTTTAAAAAAGGAAATGATGTTTTAAAATGAATTTTGAAAAACACGTTTTGTAATAATCTAGGTTTGCATTCTCGTTGTTTTGCCGTAGTTTCTGTTTAGGACGCGTACTAGGTGACTTGGATGTCACTCACATGTGCTTTGTTTGGTTTCAGGTGCAAGCAGTGTAGTCTAGTTCTAGTGCTCGTGTAGGAGTCACTAGTCGCACATTATTCCTGGAGGTGAGCCTTAGTAGTTGCAGTTGTTTATATAATACTGTAATTATTGTTATTGCTTGAGATATTATGATTTAGATAGCATACTTGGGTTTGGGGCGTTACAGCTAGAAAATGAACTTATCGACGAGAAGCAGTCAGCGATAGTCCACGAGGATAGGACAACAATCTTGTTAATTGAGAAGTAGTCGGTGACAGTTCAAAGAGCTAGAAAGTGAACTTATCAATCGAGAAGTAGTTGATGATAGTCCATGAGGATAAGATAACGAACTTGTCAACCAAGAAGCAATCGGTGACAGTTCGAAGAGTTGGAAAGTGAACTTATCGATCGAGAAGTAGTTGACAGTAGTCCACGAAGACAAGATAACAAACTTGTCAACTAAGAAGCAGTCCGTGATAGTTCGAAAAGCTTAATAGTGAACTTATCGACCAAGAAGTAGTCGACGATAGTCCACGAGGACAGGATAACGAAGTTGTCAATCGAGAAGCAGTCGGTGGCAGCATGAAAAGTTGGATGATGACACCGAAAGGCAGTCAACATGCCCCTACCGATGAGAGGAGGATAAGTTAACGTGCCCCTAGTATCGGGAGGACGATATCAAAAAGGAAACTGACATGTCCCTAGTATCAGGAGGATGATACCAAAAAAGCTGCTGACATGTCCCTAGTATCGGGACACTAAGGATGTTGCAGGAAGAAAGGGACAGAGGAATGCTAGGGGGCCTAAACAGTTGATTTAGCCAAAAGGAATTGCCAAGGAGACCTCACTTGGGAGTGCACCCTAGACCGCAAATGCTGTGTGATCCTGCTTGTGAGATCTTGCTTGTGTAACTGTGGTCCGGATACTCTGTTCAATGTATGGAAAGCCTATGCCCTGTTGAGTGCCTGATACGTAAGTTTGGACCAAAGAGTAGTTGAGATGCCCTTGGTTGAAGACTCTCATGCTGATGTTCTACTCGATATGCAGTAGGTTTATGTCTTATTTGGCGCCTGACACATGGGTCCTGACTGAAGGATAAATTGACATTCCCTTGGTGGACAGAGTTGGATTCCAGATGTAGCAAACCATGTGAGCTTAGCTATCATGTCTCTAGATAATGTAGGACGGTAGTAGAGGGTAGATCATGAGATACTAGGACAAAACAGATGCCCCTGGTATCGAGTTGAGCTGCCGAATAGTGCATGGGCCAAGCTACGACTACTGGATGCTCTTGAATGCCGAAGGATGAAGCTAATGCTAAATGAAATTGCAGATAATTGTTGCTTGATAAAGGATGCACTTTGGTCTGCTCATGTTCAACCATTGTATTCTGACTATTCTGCTTTTGGTTGTGCTATCACCTAGCATTCCCTTGGTAATGCTGATGGAACTTGACTGACTGCAAGGGAATTACTGTCAATACTACTGATGCTGCAAGTTCGTGTAGTCTGCACACTAACTAGTGCCCTTATTGTATGTACGCTCTAACCAGAAAGTAGCTAAAATGCCCCTAGTTGGAGATGCTCAAAGAGGTCCTGTGATGCAATGCAATATGCAGGCAGAAAGGTTGTGGGAAGTAAGGTAATGATGATGATGAATTTTATTGATGTATGGAGATATGTCGATGGATGATTAGGGATAATTATTGTTGTTGGAGCAGGTATGATGCTTTATGGATTTGATGCTGATTTTTGTTTGTTTTTTGGATTTTGCATATTTTTTTGTTTTATTTTCCCATAGTTAGACTGGAAAGCTTCATGCTTGTTGGAGGAGGACGCCTTCAACTTAATTGGCCCTACAGAGATTCACAAACTGTGGGTGGCTCTTGTGGGATGAGTGGTGGCGCACAAGCTCATTGTGTGGTGGTGTAATGGATCAGACTCCATGCCAAACTCTTTTTGGATCCTACACCTACCTTTTTCAGTTCACTGATTTTTCTTTTGCTCCCTCGTAGACGTACAGTTTTGTTGTATCCCTGTCTTGGAGATAATAGGCGCCTGGTCTAGGTTGGAGGCTTTTGTTGTAGGAACGGAGGCTAGTCCTTCAAAGGTGTGGATCTACCCAGGGGCATGCTTGGACTCCTCACCAAGGTATGATAGGGATAGAGCTATGTTGCACGCCTCTTGCTCTTGGGATGACTTTTTTTTTCGCCTTCTATCTTCTTTTTCTTTTATGTCCATGTAGATGTACTTTCGTTTTCTTGCTCACTCGCTCAGTCATCCTAGCATTTTATCTCCCTCATAGAGGTGCAGGGTCCTTACAGAGTTTGGACACTTCATCTGGCATCAATGGATGGTGGCTCCCTCACTTACTTAGTCATTTAAGTAGCATCAACTAAAGAGGGACAATCCAATCCGACATAGGCAAGCTTTTCGGTTTTCATTATCAGGTAGATGATTATAATGCAAAGTGTTTTTTGTTGTTTTAGATTTTCTGATTTTTTTTTGTTCTTGACTTTTTTGATTTCTTATGTTTTTGGAGTTTTTTTTTATGCTTGATGATGATGCAATAGGAAATAGTAGGAAAAATAGAGAAAAAGGATATGGTCGAGAACCCCGCTACATGTTATTCTACTACTGTTGATCATCCTTGGGGAACCACTATTTATTTCAACTACAAAGCCACAACCACTGGGGAAGTTGTAACTGTTGGGGTTGATGATAACTACGACTACTGTCAATGTCCAAGGTATCCACACATGTAGGGTCAGATCGGTGTGTGGCGAGTTGGCAAACCTTGGGCTAGGCCCCCCAAGGAGGAAAGGGAACAAGAATGGTGCACACGGGTGTAGTCGGGCAAAGTTGAAAAGTGATAGGAGAGGGATCAGAGCTGATAAGATTGGATGGGTCCCCAAGGAAAGAACCGAGTGAAAGGTAGTAGACCCCTAAAGTTCCGACATCTTCGGAGCTTGTAGGCTTTGACAGGGAGAGGCTAGCTACACTAGCATGTGCAAGTGCTTGTGTAAGTGTCGGTGCAGGTGTAGATGCCTCCTATGTGTTGATGACAATGGTCCCATTGTCAAGGAAAGTTTGATTGGCGTCCCACAGAGTGTGGCAATTATCAATCGAGTGCCTTGGGGCTCAATGATAAATGCAATGCGTGCTCGTGTCATACCACTGTGGAAGTGGGTTGGGTGGATGACAAGGTTCCAGGAGCCTCGAGGTGACACAACCTGAGGGAAGACGGCGCTTAGCGGCTCACCTAGTGGAGTGAAGTCGCTTTTAGTCCGACGGCTACGCCTTTACTTAGGTTGTTGTCCTTGCTTTGACGATGGGGTGTGTGTGTGCAGTGTATGCAGAGCTAGGTGTAGCTATGGACTTATCAAGGCATGGCTAGCTCACTAACTCGATAGGTACTGGAGGAGATTTGATGTAAGTGATGGCAAGCTTCTTGGAATTGTCAGTGCCGGAGCCAATGTTTTTGTTGTTGTCAGTCTTGCTACTATTGTTGTTGCTACCGGAGCTGGCTTGCTGAGCGAATATAGTGAGCGTGGGGAAATTCCCACTTCGCAATGAGTTTTCCATGTGAGTGTCAGCCTGAATCAGCGATGCAAATGTGGTGATGGGTTGTATGCTGAGCAGAGCCCCTATCACTGGTTGCGCTCCCTTGATGATGATCTCGATGGACTCCTCGTTGGAGGGCCTATCCTTGATTTGAGAGGCTAATGTGTGCCAACAACCGACATACTCCCCGAATGGTTCATGGGGTCTCTGCCAAATTACGACAAGATCCTCGCGCTTTGGGATCAAGTTGAGGTTGAAAGAGTACTAGTCCAAGAACACCTAGCTAAGGTTGTTCCAAGTCTTAATGGTAGCCATATCAAGGGATGTGAACCACTTGAGAGTTGGCCCTTTTAGACTTTTCTGCAATAAGTAGATCAAAAACCTCTTGTCACCCTAGAGCTGCATGAGGTCTCCACAGTACGCCTTCAAAAGGGATATTGGGCAACCACTATTGTTGTATTTCTCAAATTACGAGATGTGGAAGTTTGAAGGGAGTATCGCCTTTGGAAAGTAACAGAGGTGTCAGAATTGATAGGACTAGTGGTCCCCACCTTACACTTGACGAAGTTCTCTTTCTAGATCGCCTATCCTAGTTAGGAGGGCATCTGAAGTTGCTACTGACGTGATGGGTATAGCAGAGGCAGGTGCCATGTATGCCGTATGGGTCACACGTGTGCACTCCTCTGGATCCACCCTTATGCTTCCTAGTGTCAAAGCATAAGGGCCAGCATACCGGTGCGAAGGTGTAGAGTGTAGTGAAGTCATACATGCAGGGGTCTGAAACTGATGTAGAAGTGATGGATAGATTGCATGTTGTGTTGTGTATGGTGCAAAGTGTGGGAGCAACAGTTGTTGCACCGGTACAGCACCGAACAACGAGCTTGAGGGAAATTGTGCTCCTGCCGATCCAAAGGACCGGCCACTAGATGCTAAAGATGAATGCAGTGTAGGGTGTAGTGATGGTGTAGGTGGTAGGGATAACACCCCCATCGCCGAAGCAATGTGTAGCTGGGGCGATGATAATGGTGGAAGTGTGATGGAGTAAGCCTGTAAAGCTAAAGTGGTTTGTAACGAAACCTTAGGGTCAAAAGAGGAGGAGAGATAGTAGGATAAATGGAAAGAGCTGTGTGCCCTAGCTTCTAGGCCAAGGCCAATAGATGTTGGGCTTACATAGTGGTAGACTCATTGTGACCATGTTGGTGGAACCCCTTGGCGCGGTTCTCAAACCTACTCCGGTGTGTGGAAACACATGGGGAGATTCCATACGGTCACGGCAAAAATGGTGAATCTGGAGGAAGAGACAAGATCCAGAAACACCAAAGGGAAGACAAAAGGATAAGGAAAGGAGTCGCCACCTAGTCTTTTAATGGAAAGACGAGGAAAACCAAAACAAACACAAGAAAATCACGAAGCAAAACAAAATGCAAAGTGCATGTGTGATCCGTGCCTAATGGATAATGCAAGACGAATGCGGGCCAGAGAAAGGGTAAGGATTCTGGTTACGCATGGGGAAGGGGTTAGGCACCCCCATGTGCCCGAGAAAACTCGGTCTTTCTAGGTTTCCTACTGTCAATGGT
>JAMKQA010029933.1:0-11541 GCA_024699735.1 Posidonia australis
ATGCAAAGGGGAAAAAGTAATTGGAAAACGATCTGGTTTAAAACTGAAAACATGCATGAAATCTTGGAATATCAAAGAACAATCAACAAAAATATCAAGCTCAAAGTCCTTCGGAAAGCCATGCAAACAGGGATGCAAAAGTGAATGCTTTGCTCTCTGACCAGTCTGGTGCACCTGCTTAGTGCGCCAGAGTGGTGCTTTGGTTTGGTGCGCCTGAGTGGTGCGCCCCAGAGAATCTGGATCAGACTGCAATCTAATCCAGAATCTATCCTAGAAAAGAGATGGGTGATTCATGCTAATGCAGATGGATTTGTGCCATTGTTAAGAGCTGAAAACACGATTAGATGCACATGATCGAAAGGCATCTTATTAATCATATAATCTAAAACCTTCATACAAAGTGCAAAGAGATAAAACGTGATACAAGAAAATCCAACCAAAACATGAACAAGCCATGTTATCTCTACTGCATAACTCTTACATTCAAAAGCTTAGCATGGATTTATGTGCAAAAAAACAATAAGAGAAAGACAGCTCCTATATGCAATATGGTGCAGATTTTATGTTAGAAGAAAAGTAAGCATGCTTGCGAACGAGAATATAGATTAACATGGAGATCATTTTACAAGAAGGACATGCAAAATCATCATTGAAGTATCCTGAAAACATAAAGGAAATCAGACCATACGTAAGGTTTCAAAGCATGTTTATCATGTTTCTAAAGTTGAGATTTAAAGGAGAAAGAAGAGATAGAGAACTTACCTCTCAAGGTGTTCCTTCTTGAAATACCGAAGATAGAGAGATCCTTGTTGCTTTGGAAGGACCAAGGATGCTTTGGGATGCAAGAGAGTGTTCCAGAAAACGAGAATATGCTGCTGGAAAGAGGATATAGCTTGCTCAAGATGCTTGCTCAGATCAGGATTTGCTGAACCCAAGGTTTCTAACCTCTCTTAATGGTTGCCTATGGGTGTCCTTATATAGGATTTTCTCATGGGTAACTCCTAGGAATGCAAGGAGCATCGTAGACGAAAAGCTTGGAAGATTCCATGGCATATTCGTTGCTAGAGGTAACAGCCATGGGAGGTGGAAAGCCAGCAGCCCGCAGCCTGCGAAATGGCTAGGCGCCTGGCATGTGCGCCTGCTAGGTGTGCTAGGTAAATGTGCTAGCTAGGTGTGCCAGGGAGGTGTGCTAGCTAGGTGTGCTAGTTAGGTGTGCCAGGTAAGCGTGCTAGCCAGGTGCTCTCTCCTACCTATTGGGAGTTCTAGTTGGGCTGCGGACTTGCTATGGGTTTAGGGTTGGTTCAAGGGTTGGCCACATCCAAAGCAACAACTGGAAAGCTCATCCATGGGTCACATCAAAATCGAGGTGTCTACAGCTTGGATGCACCTTCGACGGTGAACGGCGGACGCGGCTAGACTGTGGCGACGACAACGACGCGATGGGTCGGGCGTCGACGGCAGGGCTTCTCTGGAGCGGAGGGAGACCAGAGGAGGAGGAGAGAAGAGGAGAGGCTTACGAGAGCCTCACCTGAGGTTAGGAGGCTTGGAGCCTCGCCGGTGGTAGTGAACGCACCACCGAAAGCGGAGATGATGGCGCGCGAGGAGTGTTGCTCTACCGTGGCGTGTTCCAGGGGCCTAGAGGGTCCTAAGGGGCATGCTCAGAAATGAACAGAGGAAGAAGTGGGGTACTTGGTGGGTGAAATGTCCTCTTCGACGATCTTTAGTGGCAGCGCCGGCGTTCCGACGATGCTCCGGTGGCCCTGGTTGCTGGGAAGGTGGCTGCTGTATTGAGAACTTGGGATTGGATGCCTTAGCGAGTTGGTGGTTAAGGGAGAAAGGCTCTCGATTGCTGGATGGGAGGCTCGCGGATAGAAGGTCTTCTTTTTTTCTTTTTTTTTTCAGGTCGCCAATGGCAGTGGGCTTCATACTCCGACGAGGCTCTCCGGAGTTGTTGATCCTCCTCCTCAGCCACTGGGCGCTGTGGGATAATGCACGTGGGTCGGAGGAAGTTGGCCAAGGATCACGGAGGCTGAGATCTGCTCTGGATTCATCGGGATTGCTCGCAGGAGTTGTCGTCGGAATTATTTTTGACCTTTTCTAAAGTTTTGAATTACATTTTTGAATGAAATAGTGTTGGGCTTAATGGGCTTAGGGTTTTGATTTTTCGTTGAGGTTTTTTTCTTTTTGTTTTTATTTTGGATTTTTTAGGGTTTTAATTTTAGGTTTTTAATTGGGCTTTATGGGTTTAACTTATTTCCTTAATTTTGTGATTTAGGGTTTAATTAGGGTTTTGATTAGCTTAGGGTTTTTATTTTATGATTTTTAGGGACTTTTAGGGTTTTGGCTTTAAGTTTTTTAAATTAGGGTTTTGAATCTTAATTTAGGCTTTTTATGTTTTGTGATTTTAATTAAATTTGTGACTAATGTTTAATTAGGGTTTTGATTAGCTTTAGGGTTTTTATTTTATTTTTATGATTTTAATCATTTAGATTTAGGGTTTTGGATTTCAATTTGGAATTTAGGTTTAATTAGGGTTTATGATTGTAATTTAGGGTTTTTGTTTTTTAATTAGGTTTTATGTTTATTTAGGGTTTTTGTGTTTTAATTAGGTTTTATGTTTATTTAGGGTTTTTGTGTTTTAATTAGGGTTTATGTTTATTTAGGGTTTTTGTTTGATTAATTAGGGGTTTTATTGATTTTAAGTGGGTTTTAAATGGATTTAATTTCATTTTACTTAATTAGGGTTTTTATTTGATTAGTTAGGATTTTTATTGGATTTTAAGTGGATTTAATTGGATTTAATTTCATTTTGACTTGAATTAGGATTTTTGTTTTATTAATATGATTTTAAGTGGATTATTTGATTTGTTTGGTTTCATGTTTAATTGGGTCAGAGTGGGTTAGTGTGGGCTTGAGTAGGTTAGGGTTTAGGTGGTCGCAACCAGAGCATCATCCGGAGGAGCCTGCTGCCAAGTGAATTCAAAATTGGGGTGTCTACAGATTCAATAACTTCTTATAATGAATCCTTGCATACTTCATCTCGAGGTATGTAGACACCCCGATTTTGAGGTGACTCATTGATAGGACTCCAGTTGTTGCTTTGGATGTGACTGATCCTTAAACCAACCCCAAACCCGTAGCAAGCCTGCAGTCCAATTAGAAAACCAGACAAGTAGGGGAGAGCACTTAGCTAGCACACTTACTTAGCACACCTAGCTAGCACACCTCCCTAGCACACTTCCCTAGCACACCTAGCTAGCGCACCTCCCTAGCACACATAGGTTGCACACATAGGTGGCGCACATAGCAGGCGCACACCACTTCGCAGGCTGCGGGCTGCTGGCTTCCACCTCCCATGGCTGTTACCTCTAGCAACGAATATGCCATGGAATCTTCCAGGCTTTTAGTCTGCGAGGCTCTCCCTCTACCCATGAGTTACCTATGAGAAAATCCTATATGAGGACACCTATAGGAAACCATTGGGAGAGGTTAGAAATCCTGAATTCAGCCATCCAGTTCTGAGCCAGCATCCTACACGAGTTTCTCCTTCTTTCCAGCAGCATATTTTCGTTCTCTGGAGCACTCCTTTGCGTCCTAAAGCTTCCTTGGTCCTTCCAAAGCAACAAGGATCCCTTTATCTTTGATATTTCAAGAAGGAAACATCTTGAGAGGTAGGCTTTCTACCTCCTCTTTATCCTTTAAATATCATTTCAGAAACATGATAAAACATGCTTGAAACCTTATATGTGATCTGATTTATTGCATGTTTTTATGAAGTTTTATGATAACATGCTAGTTCTCTATGTAAAATAATCTCCATGCTAATTTATACTTATGTTTCTAGCATAAAATCTGCATGAGCTGTCTTTTTACTCTTTCCTTGCACAGCATTTTGCCATATATGTCCTTGCACATGGAAACATGCTTATGATCATCATTTACATATGTTCTGATTGGCAATATCCAGATCATGTTTATTCCTAGGTTTTGCATGTTTTCATACATGAACCCATCAACTTGTTTTGGCTTCGAGTGCATGATTTACATGATGATCATTGATCCTATGCATCCCCATTGTGTTTTCAGTTTTTTTAATAATGGCATGAACCCACCTGCATTAGCATGAATCATCCTATATCTCTGCTGGGACGGATTCTGGACCAGATTGCAGTCTGATCTAGACTCCCTAGGGTGCACCACTTAGGCACACCTGTCCCGCGCACCATCCTGGCGCACCCAGCAGGCGCGCCAGACTGGTCAGAAAACAGAACACTCGCATTGCATCATTGCTTACATGACTTTATCGCAGAGTTTTGAGCTGATTCCTTTTATGACTGTTTCTCTGATGCACCCATGATATCACCTGCATGCTTTTCAGTTTTGATCAGATTGTTTTCCAACTGGTTTCTCTATTTCTATATTCAGTTCTAGGCTGAATCTAGTAGGTCGATTGCACCTTACTCCTTTGTGGAGAACCATGTGCATCACCCCATGATCCAGTGGCCAGACTGAATCATGCATTCTTCATCTAGTTTAAATAGGTGAGACCTTGTGTGAGGCTACCAGCCCTTGAGCACAAGGTCATTGCATTTGCATTTCTTGCACTTTTGAGGCATGACTTCTGAGTTTTACAGAATGATTCTACTGCATACTTTTTCCAGAGTGCATCCTCTGATGTTTGGAGTTCACATGGCTTTCTGTTTTTCCCTCAGCATATTTTACTGGCCCACCTAGACGCACATAGTTGGTGCAACAGGTGCAGTGGCCTGTTTTCAGTAACACACAGTATGTTTTTCATATGTTTTGCTTGCTTTCTCGACCCGATTTACTTCTGGGTTTTCCTTTGGTTTTCTTCCTTGATGCATTAGGAAGGCACACCCTTGTTTTTTGCAGTTTTCCATGCATTTTAGATTGCATTTAGGCATATAGAAAGCAAGGATGATAAATCACTCAAGATATTAGATCTTTGATCTTATTATGCAATGTTATTGCATCAACACTTGACCCGGCATACGAGCGATATTTCTGAGCAATAGGACACACCCCTGCACATCATGCACCTATACTTTAGACACCACACGCATTTGCATGGCATAACATATCGCCCTCAGGTGTACAGCAAAAGGCTGCAAAGCTGACATTCCATAAGCAAAAGAGAAATCAATAGAAGACCGATTTATCGGGCGTACGAGGGTGCCTAACACCTTCCTCATACGTAACAGGGATTCTTACCCGCATTTCTGGTTTGCGCAGACCCTTTTTATTTGTTCTGCATGATTTTCATGTTTTATATGGTTTTCCTCGTCTTCCATTTGAATAGACTAGGTGGCGACTCCTGTATTTTTGCATTATTTTATTTTTACCGTGGCTTTGCCGACTTTGGTGCACATATATTTGTTGCCACCCCCGACGGCATGGTTACAAGGTACAAAGCAAAAGTCAAGTGAAGATTCTGCTTTGTTATAGCATAAGCGTTTAGGATATATTTCTAAATAGAAAATTGAAAGGCTTGTGTCAGATGAAATTCTTTCTTCTCTTGACTTAGCAAATTTCCAAATTTGCATTGAGTGTATTAGAGGAAAACAAACCAATGTTAGAAGATTAGGTGCCAATAGATGTTCAGACGTCTTAGAACTAATATATACGGACATTTACGGATCGTTCCCTACAACGATTTGGAATGGTCAACAATACTTTATTACGTTCATAGACGACTATTCATGTTATGACTACCTATATCTTATTCATGAAAAAATCACAGGTCATGGATGTGTCCAAACAATTTAAGATTGAAGTTGAAAACCAACTCAACAAAAGAATTAAAGTCATTTGATCTTACCATGGTGGTGATATTACGATAGATATGATGGATCTGGTGAATAACGTCTGGGCCTATTTGCCAAGTTCCTAGAAGAATGTGGTATTGTTCCTCAATACACTATGCCTGATTCTCCAACCATGAATATTGTTGCTGAGGGCCGCAATAAGACACTTAAGAACATAGTGAGGAGTATGATTAGTCATTCTATTTTACCAGAATCTCTCTGAGGTGAGGTACTTAAGACTGCAACTTATATTTTAAACAAAGTATCAACTAAGGCAGTGGCTAAAACCCCCTATGAATTATGAGTTGGGAAGAAACCCGACATTAGGCATCTTCAAGTGTGGGGTTGTCTAGTTGAGGCTAGGCCTTACAAGCCTAATGAAAAGAAACTGAATTCAAGGACCATTAGCTGCTACTTGTTGGATATTCTGAAAGGTTTAGAGGCTTCAAGTTTTATGAGCCCACTACTGGGTTCTTTTTTGAGACGGGTAATGCTAGATTTCTTGAGGAAGTAGAGTTTGAGAGGGAAGATAATAGTAGAAACATTGTCTTTGAAGAGAAATTTATTTCTCTTCCTACAGTTGTGTGACCATGCCCGGCCTGGGGCGATCTGGCGCGGAGTCGCGCCAGAGGGAGGAGGCCACAGCCATGCCAAGATGGCGAGGGTGTGAGATGGGATGAAAACGAAAAGAAAAGGAGTCGCCACCTAGTCTTTTAAGGGAAAGACGAGGAAAACCACAAACAAATCACAAAAAGTGAATTCAATTCGGCATGCCGAATTCACCCGAAACTAGGGTACCTCTCCTATTCCGAACGGTAGAAATCGCCCAAAGAGGGAGTCTCAATCGGACCCTCCAAACACACATCAAAAATTACGAGTAAATCACAGGGTGTAGACCCTTGAGTCTACTTCAAAATCCCTCAATCCATTCATGATTTCATCCACCACACTGTTCATACGAAAATCACAAGGGGAAGGGGCTCAAGAATGGCTACTATAGCCTTCAACCCCAAAATTGCATTTCCCCCACAAATACCAATCCTAACCGCATGATATCTATATTCTCATACTATACATCACATTCCAACCATTTTACGATTTTCCACAATTTTCCATGCATTTTTCTAAATTTCCATGCAATTAACCCATTGTTATGGAAACAACGAGCAAAGGAACGGGAAGAGGACGTGTACCTAGCTTAGCCCTCCGGCGACCTTTCCCCCACTCCGGCAAGCCTTCTCGCGCCCTGGCGAGGCCTCTCCTGCCAGCGGACCACACAAACGGCCACCGCCTCTTTCTCGGTTGCGTGCACACCGTTCTTCCTCTCCCTCTTCCTCCTTGCGGCACAGTTCACCCTCTTCCACTCACCTCTGCCTCTCTTATCCCCTCCTCCTCCCGCATCACGCTAGCCACCCATCGCATTGGAGATGACGGCGAGGCACGGGTCGCTAGATGGTGGTGGCACGAGTTGAGTAGGGTGAAGGGGAAGAAGACGGGTGTGTGTGGTGAGCTCGTGAGTGCGAGAAGGAGAAAAAGAAAGAAAGAAAAGAGGAAAGATCGGGCGCGTAAACTGAGGCGACTGTGCATCCTCAAACTGGACTCCACATTAGTCCCAGATCACAAACAGGTGCACAGAAAGCCAACCACAAGCTCACACATCCAAAATCAACAGATTATCCATTAATAAACCATTTAAGCAACATAACAATCAATTACATGATTTATAATTAAATTGGATAATCAGGCCTAGATGTCACAGCATCCTAATAGTCTAGTATTACATTTCCCTTTCTATATTAATTCTCTCAAATTTTTGTCAATGATTAATAATAAGTCTTTGATTCTAAAACACTTTTCTCTGTAGGGATCAATTCATATTTACTGACATACTACATTAGATGTGGTGCACTTGTGGTTAAGTAAAATGTTTACATCAGACATTAACTCTAGAATAGGTCTAGGTTCCTAAGAAATTTGGGCATGCTCTTGTTAATTTTCATTGAAATTACACATATGTCAATAAGTATAGTTAATATGAATACTTAAAAATTATAATTTTATTATATTAATTACTTCTAGTTAGAGAGAAAGAAAAGAACACAAGTTAGACCTGATGTGCATTACTACTCTGTAGAATAGCACAATGCCTACTCACAAGAGGGTAGGTGGGAGTAAGAAGCAAAGTGGTCAGAGGTGTCCACCTTGCTCGAAGTAGTGGCACACCTTGTGAGCATATATACTCAATCAACTCAACACTTGTAAAAGTTGTAGGATCGAACTCATGATCCTTTGAGATGAACCACGTTCACTGGATTCACTAAAAGTGACCTACTTCTACTAAACCCGGTCATTTAATATCGTAAACAATACATTAAAATATTTATGTAAGATTCATTTGATTAGTTGAATAAATGAGGAGCTAATATGAAAACCACAAGTAAATTTAAACAAAGATCTTGATGATACATATAAGTACAAGAACGGCGATAATACTGAATAAGTATGTCCTTTCTCAACCCTACACATCTGTTTTATAACAAAACTTTGAGAATATGATGAAAATATAATAATAAAATGACAAGAACTATTGCATATTATCAATATGAATCATGGATAATATTATCTCTACAATGACAAATAATAAAGAAATAATGGGAGAAGTCCACTGAATTCAATTGAATTTGAATTTCAATTCACAGTCAATTGAATTTGAAATTTTTATACTCATATATTTCAACAGACCACTGTTATGTTAGGTTTCTAAACATTGTTGTTCAAAATATACTTTACCCTTGAATCACCATTAAGCTCTTGCCTTATGTCAAGAAACCTTCACATTTCAATGAAGTAATTTTCCAACTTGTAAATTTTATTTACAGATATAGATGCATCAATGTATAACAAATTTGAGGGTGTAGTTATTAGTACAGGTTGCATGTATTTACAAATTAAATTGGAAAAGATGCCTAAGGGGTAAAAAAGTATGGTTGCATGTATTAAAAATGGAAATTGGAAAAAGATGCCTAAGGGGTAAAAAATGAAAATATTCAATGTAGTCTACAAAAACACTCGTGCTCGTAACTCATAAGAAAATAATTAGAAAATAAAGGAATTATCAAATTATCACTCTCTTCATATTCTCTTATTCAAGTTATTGATAAGAAAATCTCCTAGTATTCATTGCTATAGTCAATATTCTCTTAATGTTCATTTTTTCATCATCTTTCCCTCCATCTTCTACAAATATTCATTCTTCAACTTCAACTTATCACAACATTGAACTAGATTCAATTGTAGAGACTTGGTCAGTGGCAGATCTAAGATTTTTTTAGGGTAATATACAATTATACAGATAACAAATCTTTTAAAATAAATATAATAAAATAACAAACTTTAAATATTCTTGAAATATCAATACCTGAATCATAGAGTTTCTTGACACGAATGCATACACTGAAAGCATTTCATTATTGTCTCATTATCAATTTGATTAACTATATCATGTTCAATGTAAGCAACCAAATAATTATTCATGAAATCATCTCCTATTCTGTTCCTTAAGTGACTTTTAATAATATTGATTGTAGAAAATACTCTCTCGATAGAAGTCGCTGCCATGGATAGTAATAATGCTAACTTCAATAGTCTATATATTAGAAAATTCACATGATCTCACTTCAACTCCATAAGTTTCTGAGCATGACTACTAATACCTTTGATAAACTTCAATTCTGTTACTTTAAGAACATCCAAAATATAGATATTAAGTTGATTTCTAAGCCTTTCAATATTTGAATAAGAGAAAATTGTAGGATAAAGCTAAATAGGTTGTACTAAATTTTCTTTATTGACGGAAGTAGATTCATCACTTGCATTATGTAACCATGCCGGCGACAACCTCGGGACTTGGCGCGAAAGGCCAAATACACGAGGATTGGCAAAGTCACGGCAAAAATAAAATAAAAATGCAAATGCAGGAGTCGCCACCTAGTCTATTAAAATGGAAGACGAGGAAAACCATAAAAGAATCATTCAAATCATGCATATAAAAACCAATGGAAAAGGTCTAAAACCAGAAATGGGTAAGGATCCCTGTTACGCACGAGGAAGGTATTAGGCACCCTCGTGCGCCCGATAAATCGGTCTTTCTGTAGGTTTCTCGTTTGCTTATGAAATGTTGGCTTTTTAGCCTTTACTATATGCCCTAGGGCGATATGCCATGCCATGCTTGGTGTCTTATGCTAAATAAGGGTGCATGATGTGCAGGGGTGTGTCCTAATGCTCAGAAATATCACTCATATATCGGGTCAAGTGTCGTTGCAAAGATATTGCATGAATAAGATCAGGGATCTAATAACTTCGAGTGATTTTTCATCCTTGCTTTACTATATGCAATGTATGAGCTATCATGCATAGAAATGGCTAAAAACAGAAAAAGGCCAACCTGGATATACCAAGGAAGAAAGCTAGAGAAAACTGAAAGCAAATCGAAGATGGAAATCATGTTAAAAACCATGCGAAAACCTGTTGTGTGCTACTGAAAAAAAACAGGCTGATGCGCCTATTAGGTGTGCCAGACTGGTGCTCCAGTCTGGTGCGCCACCTATGTGCACCTGTGTGGGCCAGAAAGATGTGCTGGGGAAAAACAGAAATCCATGCAGTGCCATATCACATGAGAATGCATTCTGGAAAAGTATGCAATGTGAAATCCTTCGCAAGACTTGAAAAATATGCTTAGAAGTAAAAGGAATGCAAGTGTGAGAAGACATGTGGACCTTGTGCTCAAGGGCTAGTAGCCTCACATAAGATCACCCTATTCATGCTAAATGAAAACATCAAGATTCAACCATGTCACTGGATCATGGGCTGATGCATAAGGCTCTCCACGTAGGAGTAAAGTGCAACCAGCCTACCAAATTTTGAACTATGGACTGAATGATCAAAGAGTAAAACAACTGATAAGACAACATCATTTGAGGCTGAATTCATGCATGCGAAATCATAAAATATCAGAGAATCATTGCCAAAAGAATCAGACCCAACATCATTTGGGAAAACATGCAGATGAGGATGTGAATGAGGGTGATTTGATCTCTGACCAGACTGGTGCACCGAAATGGTGTGCCAAAGTGGTGCTCTGATGAGGTGCGCCACTCTGGTGCACCATGTAGGTGCTCCAAAATGGTGCCCCCCAGAATATCTGAATCAGACTACAGTCTGGTTCAGAATCTAGTCCAGATTTCAGAGATGAGTGATTTTTATTAATGCAGATCAGTTTATGCAGATGATAAAAACTGAAACATGATGTGATGCAAATGAGCAAAACAAACCTATTATTATGTGATTCAGAAATATGATAAATTATAAGTTCATGGCTAAAATGCTTGCATAAGATTCTAAAAGATAAAACAGAAGATGAAGCGAACTTTAACAACACATGTAAAGGATGAATATGAAAAAAACCTGATTTGCTACATATCTCCTAGCATGCATGTTCATAAATCATGGTTCTTATTGCAAAGGATTAGAAAGAAATGACAACTCCTAGAAGTAACAAGGTGCAGATTTCCATGCTAGAAATAAAGAGTCATGCTAGCAAACAAGGTACAGATTTGCATGTAGAACATATTGCAAAGGAAACAAACAATCTCATCATGGAACTCTCATGTTAACAGCAAAAAATCAGACCATAGATAAAGTCTAAAGCATGCTTTAT
>JAMKQA010029935.1:0-16014 GCA_024699735.1 Posidonia australis
TTTCCTAATATCAATGGTCTAATGAATGTATGCTTGCTTATTCTATATGCTCATGCATGAAGATGACTGAAAACATGCCAAATCAAAGTAAAGAAGTGAAATAAAGGGAAAAAGTTAATCCGAGGGTCAAATGTAGGCATTGAGAATACTGCTTTACTATACGTCCTTGGGCGATGAGGAAAATCGTGAAAATCGAGAAATTCTCGGAACGCGTCTCGCAAAACAACAAAAATTGGGATAAATCCAAGAAAATCAAAAAGGGAAAAATAATCCTCATTCTGGGACAATGTTGGCTTTGTGAAGCCTTTTATTGTACACCCTCGGGCGATAGAAAGCCAAAACAAGTCTAAAGGCGAAATCCGGGAAAATCAAGGAAGCGACGAGAAAACCAAGCTAGAAACAAGCTAGGAATGCATGCTCAAAAGTAAGGAAGCAAAAGCAAGAAAACTTGCACAGAAAGATGTGAAAAGATATGCAAAATGCAAGTGTGAGTGCAAATACGAAAAGTCTAAGGTTTTTTGTGCAAAAAGCCCAAATTCTGATTAAAATTGAAATTATAAAGCCCAAATCATCAAAAATACATAGGAAAACACATTCTATGCAATTATGAAGAAATCTAGTGTCAAATGTGCAAACATGTGCAATCCTAGTCAAAAAGAAGTTTCGTAAGGGTCAAAATGCAATTTTACCACTAAAACATGCATTTAAAACAATTTAGTGGAAATTCAAGGTAAAAATGCAAGAAAAATGATCCAGAAAAGTTCCAAAAGGTTTCAGGGGCAAAACAGTCATTTTATCCTAGAAAACAGGCATTCAGAGTAAAATAAGTGAAGTACAGGGGCTAAACTACAAATTGCCAAGCAGAATAAAGCATCCAGAAGAATTTCAGTAAAGATAGAGGGTTAAAATGCAATTTACCCTGAGAAAACATGCTTTAGAAAAGTTTTCAAAAACTTATGGGACTGAAGTGCAATTTAACCTATAAAAACAACATCCTAGATGATTTTAGAAGAATGGAGGGGTTTAAATGCAAATTAACAAGAAAAATGAACTTTCAGAACGATTTCAAGAAAGCTCAGGGTCTCTTATGCAAAATTCTTGAATAAAATGCATTAAATGAAAACTTGAGGGCTTTTGCTAAAGTTTAATGCCTGGAAAACATTATTTTAAATGTTCAAAGGGAAGAATGTAATATTTTCAGTTAAAACTTTATTCGAATGATTTTAGAAAAATGACTGGAGGACCTATTTGTAATAAAAGGACCAAAGTGTAATACAAAAAGGACCTAAATGCAAAGTTTCAGAAGTTTATTAAATTAAATGTGTTTATTTCTTGTTTTAAAAGAAAAAAAGAAGGACGGTCGCCGGCGACGGTGCTCCACCGTCGACGACCGCCGGAGGGGGCCATCAGAGACCTTCCTGTGATCTAATCGGAGATCAAACCCCACGGGAAGCAAGAGGAAGAAGATGGGAGATGATCCAGCGGAGTGGATCGAAGAGCTAACGGTGGGAGCGGGCCTCCCACCTACCTCACCGTCGAGGTGCTCCGACGATGGGGTCGGGGAAGAAAGAGCCTCTGACATGCTACGGCACGGCGATCCAACTGTCGTAGGGACATCGTGGAGCGCCGGGGAGTACCCACGCTTTCCCTAGAGCAAAATGGAGGAGGATGGAGCGGAAGTGTGCTCCAACAGTCGTCGACGGCATCCTCTCCGGTGAGTGGCATTGCTGCGACGATTGGGAGCTCGTGGAATGATTCAAGAGGCTCCGGAGGCTTCGTGAAGCGTCGAGGGGTGCTGCTAGACCGTCGGAGGAGCTTGGAGCAGCGGAGGGCATGCGATCCTCCACTGGAGTGGTCGTCTTCTCCGGCGACAGCTGGATTGGCGTGTCTCCAGCGATCTTGGGGTGGAGCCTTCTGGAGGCGATGGAGCGGTGATTTAGGGAGCGGAAAAGCTCAAGGATGAGCAGAGGAGGAGGAGAGGAAGCTCGGGGGCCAGGGCCGTGCCCTAGATCGTTCCCCCCACCTACATCGCCGGAAAACAGCGACGGTGAGCTCCGGGGAGCAATTCCGACCAGAGAAAACCTCTGGATTGCTTGGAATTTTTCCAGGAAGAAGCAAAGGACCTCGGGAAGCTATGTTCGAAACTAAA
Organism: Posidonia australis; assembly: GCA_024699735.1. Taxonomy (NCBI): domain Eukaryota; kingdom Viridiplantae; phylum Streptophyta; class Magnoliopsida; order Alismatales; family Posidoniaceae; genus Posidonia; species Posidonia australis. The sequence goes on from JAMKQA010029935.1 coordinate 2,150, forward strand.
GGAGGTCTGAAGAGAGCGTACCTGGCGTGACGATGTGAGGCTCCTTCATAGCTCGCCGAAGTGTCTGAATTCTCCTCCTCTCCTTCCAACGAGCCTCCCTTTCTCTCTGGAATTCTCTGGCACTCTGAGTTCTCTCTCTCTCTCGCCAAAAAAGGGTTTCAAACTCTGCCGCTACCCTCCCTTTTATAGTTGAAGAAACCCAACAACCCACTTCAACTGACGGCCAACCATGTAACAGAAGCACTTAACAACCCTCTAACCTCCCCAACCAATCTCGTAACAACCTAACAAACTACAAACCGTTGTCCCCCCACGCCATCTCTGTCCCCTTGATCGTTGACAAGGATCGACGGCGATCCAAGCTTCACCGACTGCACATCCAGCGGCTGGGGCTGCTTGGAGGTTTGCTGGATCAGTGGTGTTCAAATTGGCTGGAGGAGCTCAGTAGCTGGAGCAGTTTTTAGGCTGATTTGTGGGAGATGAAGTGGGTTCAGTGGCTAAGTGAGAAGAAAGGGTGAGATGAGAGGGATGGGTGACTTTGGTGAAAATTTAGTGAAATGAAGAAGAAAAGAATTAATGAGTATAGAGAGGGAGAAATAAGGTGTTGGGTTGGAATGGGTTAAATTGTTTGGGCCTTCATGGGCTTTGGGGCGAAAGTGGGCTACGTGGACTTAATGGGCCTATGTGGGCCTCCATGGGCCTATGTGGGCTTCAATGGGCCTAAATAGGTTAAATGGGCCTAAATAGGTCTTGTGGGCCTAAGTGGGCTCAAATGGGGTTTAATGGGCCTATGTGGGCCTTGTGGGCCTCCATGGGCCTAATGGGCTTCAATTAAGGTTAGAGCTCAGCCACCACATCTCCATCCTGCAAAATTGGGAAATTGGCGTGTCTACAGTGGGCCTTGTTGTCTTCTTGGTTAGGGTGGCCATGGGCCTTTGCTGAGCTTTATGCTCCTGGTTGGGCCCTGTTGGATATCAACCACTTTTGTACAGTTTTTCTTTTATATAATTTTGAGGGTCTCCCTCCTTACTTTTGGCAAAAAAAAACAAACTCAACCACATAGGTAGAAAGGGACACACAACATCACCAAAATAACAGACTATCCATTAATAAATCAAATTCATCTATTACAATTAATTACATGATTTTACATTAATTGGATAATCGAGCCCAGATGTTATAGAATTGTTTTGAGCTCAAGACTCATCTAAGTTTGACTCTCGAGTTGCCCTTAATATTGGTTGTAATTGTTTCACTGAATGTGGTGATTCTTGTGGTCCTGGGTTGGGATGAGTTCTGTTGCAGTAAGGTAACGTGGTTACATAAGATTTGCGTCAGTTGGAGAATCACAAGAGGAACTATCCAACCTATGGGGTTGTAGTTGGCCACAGTGGTGTTTGTGCTTTGGATCTATGGAGTGTTAGCCTAGAGAACAATTCTTGGGGACAGATAGCACCTGGTTAGCTAATCTATTAGTTTACTCTAGATTTGCGAAAAGCTTTATTGTGTCTTAGTGATTAGATTCTCTCATGCCAAGAATCGAAGGAGGTACTCCTAAGGAGAAGAGGGTTGTTACTAAGCAAGTGGTGTGTTGTTTGGGTTGTTGTTGGCCAAGGTTGAGAATAAGAGTGCGCAACAGATGCAAGGTGGGATTTGGTTGCACCTAGCCATCATTGCGACTAGTGTGTTTGACAAAGAGGCTCAAGATGCTTCATGATTCTAGAAGACATTGTAAGAAGCTTTCAGCATTGTGCAGAAGCTTGCTTGTAGCCTCCTTATTCTCGGACTGATGGTCTAACAGAACAAGTTCGTCAGGACTTGAGGAGGTCCATATGCATTTGATTGTGTTTGCCCACAATAGTAGTTGTCATCCAAAATTGGAAGGCACCATATAAGGCTATGTGTAGGTGGCCAAGTGGATGGCGAGCATTGTGAGACAGAAGTGGGTGAACAACTATTCTTGCAGTCCTATGCTTATGCAGTAGTATGCTAACAAGGAGTAGTAGTTCAACAAGAGATTAGTGTTGGCAAAATTCCCTCATCTTGATTTTGATGATCACAAATCATATTTGTAAGCTAATCTCTTTTAATAGGTCAAAGAAGATTTTTTATGGACCTTGAAAAATAAAGGAAAAATGGACTAAGAAAGAGTGTATGTGCAAATTCATGTCAAGACAAATTGAAGATTGGAAATCAAGTTCTTATTATAATTGTAAATGTAATATGTTGTATTTTAGGAACTTGTAATAATCTCCCAAATACCTGCATAATGCCTTAGGAAAATAGCGTTAACCCCAAAACAAACAATTCATTGATTACATTCATCATAGGGCTAAAATAGGGCATTACGACATGTCGAATAATTTTAGTATATCGAAATCTAAACTTACAAAGGTTAAGAACTGAGAACTAAATTGGTATATTGAAATATTTTTGGTCTACTGAATTTCTCATTTATTGTAAACAACTGTGAGTCATTCGGCATACCAAATTAATTTTGGTCTACCGAATGACTAGTTGTTTGTAGCCGTTAGAGTAATATTATACACCACTCTTTGGCCTTTATATACACTCCCAAAGGCAACCATTTTACACAAGACTCATTGCTTCTCATTCCTATCCTTTGAAAGAGATTTCTAAGTGTTTCCCACACCTATTTTCATGCTTTAGCAAGTTATTCAATTCCAAATGCATAAAATACCTACTTACTTAAATTGTGTGTTTGGAAGAAATAGAAAAAGAGTTGAGAGTTGTAAATCAATTTCCATTTCAAGGCCTAATTGCTTCTCAGTTTGTAAAGAGCACCAATCGTGGTTTTTGTGGAGCTTGATAAGGGTTCATCAAGGATTGTAGTGGTGGGATCTTAGCCAGGTAACAAAATCAGAACAAGGAAGTTTTCGAGAGATTCTTGAGGAGTAACTAAGCTAGGGAGGCTTAACTATTATAAATTCTTGTGCATTTTCTCATTGTCTCTTATCACATTCGTTGTATGTTTTAGTTTAATATTCAAATCCTTTATTTCTCTTTATTTACTTGTTATTTGTTTGAACTTGCAAAATACACTTTAAATTGTTAAATTATCATTAATTCTCCATTCATCTCCCTTTAAAGAAGTCTAAGATTCCAACAATTAGTATCAAAGTCTTGTTTATCTAGCTATAATATTTAATCATCTTTTAGATTATGACTTCAAGTTTATTAAACACCATAATAATTTAGGGTCAAAGTATTAATAGACCTCCAATTTTGGATGGCACAAATTATAACTATTGGAAATGTAGAATGACAATATTTTTAAAATCTATTATTCTTGATTTATGGAATGTAATTATAAATGGGTACACTCCTAGTAAAAAGTACAATAAGGAGTGGAATCTAAATGAGAAAAATTTAGCAACTTTATATGCTAAGGGATTCAATATTTTATTTTGTGCTATAAATGAAGAATAATTTAATTATATTTGTAATTGTAATATTTCTCATGAAGTATGGCATGTATTAGAAATTACTTTTAAGGGAATAAGTCAAGTAAAAGAAACAAAAATCAATTTGCTTGTTCATAAATATGAATGTTTAAAATGCAACCATATGAATCTATTGGAGACTTGTTTACTAGATTTTGTGATATTACTAATAATTTGCAATCTCTTAGAAAATATAATTCTCAAAGTAACTTAGTTAGAAAGATACTTAAATCCCTTACTCCAGATTAGGAGAAAAAGACAACCACTATTGAAGAAGGAAAAGACCTATCATCATATTCTCTAAAAAGTCTCATAAGAAATCTTACTTCTTATGAAGTAGAAATGAAAGAAAGGGAATTTAAGGATGTCCTAATAAAGAAAAGTATTGCATTTGAAGCCTCTTTCGAGTCAAATGATTCGAAAGATGATCTTACTTTCATCACTCACAAGTTCAAGGTTTTTTTAAAAGAAAGAAGAGTTCAAAAGAAGGATAAAAAGAACAAAAGAAAAATCAAGAAAAAGAGAGCTCTTTAAGCAATTTGGGATGATAGTGACTCTTCAATTGATCTGATTTATCTTCCGATGGTGAAGTAAAGGCTCACACATGCTTTATGGCTACGTCTAGTGAAGTGTCATCTTTAAATAATTTTGAAAATTTTTCTATTGATGATTTATATGATGCAGTTAATGACCTTTATTTAAAATACAAATCTTTGAATAAAAATGCAAAGGTATAAACAAAAGTTTTATTGATATATCTCTTGAAAAAGAACTTATTTCAAAAGAAAATGATGAATTAAGAAATAGGAATAAAGTATTTGAAATAGAAAATGATATTTTAAGAATGAATTGAATATCATGAAAGGCAAAATTGATGTTTTAGAAAATGATATTGCATCATTACAAATCAAAGGTAAAAGTCTACTTAATGATGTAAGTAAACTTAAAATTAAAAAGAAAACTCTTAATGTGGGGAAGTATAGAATATTATTTCATATGAAAATGGATTTGTTAGAGCCACTAATGAAAAATATGAATTTGTCATTTAAAAAGTAGAAAAAGGAAAATAGATTCCCAAAATGAAAAATTGTGACATCTGGGCCTGATTATCCATTTTTATTTGTAAACCATGTAATTAATTGTGATATTGCTTAAATGGTTTATTAATGGATAATCTGTTGTTTCTTATTTGTGTGAGCTTGTGGTTGGTTGTTTGTGCGCTTGTTTGTGATCTGGGACCAATGTGGGGTTCGATTTGAGGATGCACAATTGTCTCGGTTGGCGTACTAGTCTTTTCTTCATTTTTCTCTCCTTTTTCTCCTTTCCCCTTTTTCTCTCTCTCACGAGCCATGCCCTTCTACCTTTTTCCCCATCTTCTTATTCCTCTTCTTCCACTCGTGCCACTAGCCACAGATGCCCATGCTTCGCTGTCCCTTCCGACGGGATGGATGGCCGGTGCCAAGCGGGTGGTGGCGGAGATAAAGAGAGGGAGGCAGGAGTGGGCAGAGGGGGAGCGTGGAGAGAAAGGAAAGGAAGCGAAGAGAGGAAGCTGAGGCACAAGCTGGTAGGTGGTGGTGAGCTGCTCGTGGTGTTCCTCCGGGGCGAGGAGGCTTCATCGGGGCACGAGGAGGTTCACCGGAGTGCGGGGAGAGTCACCGGGCAACTGAGCCAAGTACGCGACTCCTTTCCCTTCCTTCATTTAGTTTTTATTAAGGATGGGTTAATTGCATGAAAATTAAGAGAAATGCATGTTAAATTGTAGAAAAATTATGAAATGAATGGAAATGTGATTTATGGCATGAGAATGTAGAGATCATGCGGTTAGGATTGATGCTTGTGGGGAAAATGTGATTTTGGGGTTGAAGGCTACAATAACCATTCTTGAGCCCCTTCCCCTTTTGATTTTCGTTTGAACTGTGTGGTTGATGGAATTATGAATGGTTTAAGGAGTTTTGAAGTAGACTTGAGGGTCTACACCCCATGATTTTATGGAAATTGTTGGTGAATGTTTAGGGGGTCCGATAGGGACTCCCACTTGGGGCGATTTTTCACTACTCGGAAAGGGGTGTGCCCTGTCTGCGAGGAATTTGGTATGCCGAAATCCTAGTAGATTAAGCCAAAAACTAGGGTTAGGTAGACCGAAATTTCACGATCAACCAAAACAAGGGGTTTCGACATACCGAAAATTTTTGGTATACCGAAACAGGAAAATTCAGAATACCGAATTGAAAATTCGGTATGCCGTTTTTGTCTTGAACTTGGGATGTTAAAATGTGAAATTTTAATGAATGTTAAATGGTTTTAATGGTATGGTGGGTTTATATGAATGATATTTCCCTATGTAATGACATGGAGGCATGTGGAACCCCAAACAAATGGATTTGGGTGTGGTTTTGGGTTTTGGACCCTATTAATGAATGAAAAAGATGGTTTCATGTGGTTTTGGGCATGAGACCCAATTTATGACTTTAAGTATGGTTTTCATGGCTTGAGTTGGGACCCTTGTGGAGGGTCAAGTGTTGCAGGGAAATAGAGTCCTGCAATGAGAAGAATGGAATGAAATGGAAAATGGTTTTGAAATGGAACATTATTAATGTGGTTGCCATGCTCATAGCGTTGTAGGTTGATCCTAGGTTTTCATACCTAGTTGTTCGGGTCACCGACGGTGTAAGCAGAGCCTGGGTCGTTGTACCTAGTTGTTCGGGTCACCGAGCTCGTAGCGGTGTAGGCTGAGCCTGGGCTTTTGAGCCTAGTTGTTTGGGTCACCGACGGTGTAGGCTGAGCCTGGGTCATTGGACCTAGTTGTTCGGGTCATCGACTGGGGCGTCAGATAGAGACGTATCCCCGTGCACTTTTGAAAAATGAAATTGAGGCTGGTTGGCCGGGGTGGTGACATCCCACACGGGGGATTTCATCGCGATAGTGTAGGAAGGTAGGGGAAGGATGTCCTCGCCTACTGCTTGTGTGCCTGGTTACCCCTGATCAAGGTAACAACAGTAAAGAAAAGTGGAAATGAATAAAGAAAGTGAAATGTGATTTGGTCTGAATTGGACTGATGAAATGGTCCTAAAATCCTAAAAAGAAATGATGTTTTAACCAGTTGCCAACCAGTGTTTATGATTTGGTTTTGAGCCCAATGGGGCATGGTGTTTTAGGCTAGATCTGGTCAGAAATATGAATTTGAAAGTGTGTTTTGGGAAGCAATCCCAAATATTGGAAATGGAAATGTTTTGGAAGAATGAATTCCAAAAGATTTTTGAAAGAAATGTAAAGGAATGTTTTGTAAGAAAAAGTGGTTTTGGAATGAATTTCCAAATGTTTTGAGAAAAGAAAAGGAAACATGGCTTTTGAAAAAGCATGGATTGGGATTGAATTTCCAAGTGATTGTTTAATAACAGAAAGGATGATTTTTTCAAAAAACGAAAATCAAGCTTTGAAGAAATGAGATTTATGGTTTTGCCGAGGTTTTGTGGTTTGTATGTTTTGGGGCGCGTACCGGGTGACGTAGATGTCACTCACGCGTGCTATTTGGTTTTTAGGTGTAGACCGCGTGCAGTCAAGTTCCAGTACAGGAGTTGGAGCTTCTAGCCGTACGTTATGATCCTGAAGGTGAGCCTTAGTTACAGTTATTTAATGTTTCTGTAATTAGTGTAATTATGCTTGATACTGTGTTATGGTAGCATGCCCGGTATTGGCCCGTTACAGAGTGGTATCAGAGCTAAGATTACACCTTGTGCACCGGCTTGGTGATGTTCGGTCTAGTAGCTCCCTAGGACTGCACAATAGAGGGTCGTGCACATGAATTTATGGATTGTTGTGTTTTGTGGTGTTGGCAGGAAGATATCTCGCCAAGGGCGCAGTCGTGGCAAGACCCATGTATCTAACTCTAAGACGGGAGAGGGTAGTGCATGGAGGGGGATGAGACGGGAATTTGGCGAGATGATGCAGTGTTTCGCCTAGTCCTTAGGTAGCAGCAGCAAGGATGAGGCGAAGGGAGACCCATGGATCAAGCAGTTCCGCCAGCTTGGCGCACCGACCTTTGATGGGCACGGCATTCCTAAGGAGTGTGAGGCTTGGTTCCTGGAAGTGGAAAAGATCCTTGAGGGCATTGAGGATCCAGCAGAGAAGTGGGTTTGGATCGCAACTTTCTAGCTCAAGGGTGCTGCGAATCAGTGGTGGAGGACAGCGCGCCGCACCAAATTCTCGAACGCAGACTTGCTGATGATCTCTTTGGATGAGTTTTGAGGGGTGTTCTATGAGAGGTTTTTCCCTGAGCATGAAAGGGATAAGCTGGACAGAGAATTCAGGAACCTGAAGCAGGTTAGCCTGTCTGTGGATGAGTATGAGTCATCCTTCCTTCAGCTAGAGCAGCTCTCTCAAGCTGCAGTTTCTGAGAAGAACAGAGCCAAGAGATTTGTAGAGGGACTAAATTCTGTGCTGAGATCCAGAGTTATTGGCTTCAGATGCCAGACTTTAGCGGAGGCTATCAAGCTTGACAGACGCTATGAGGATGATCGTAGGCTGTTTCAGGAAGAGTATCCCAAGAAGGGAAAGGGGAGAAAGTCTATCTCTTGACCTTCTGTCTCTCGGCCTTCCGTTTCTCGACCGTCAGTGACGGGAGCGCCAAGTTCTGGGAGTTTTGGCAGCTCTGGAAAGAAACGGAAGCAACGGCCTGCGTCGGGTAGAGAAGAAAGTATGGGTTTCAGCCATGTTGGTTCTAGCAGTGTCCCACAGATGGGATCGTGCCATGTCTATTGCAAGATGGGGCATGTAGCGGCGCAATGTTGGCAAAGGCAGAGGAATTTGGACAGAGTAGTCTGCTACAACTATGGGAAGTCCGAACTTTACCAAAAGGACTATCCCAATCAGCCAAAGCCAGCAGGTGATGCGCCACGTCAGCCTACCAAGGGGAGAGTGTTCTCCATTGCTGCCCAGATGTTGGTCCATCTAGAGATGTGGTGGAAGGTGAGAATTAGAACATCTAAGTTTGATAAGTCCTGTCCTGTAATAATAGATCCTATGTGTAATTGACACTATTTCTCAATATGATTATGGTTATGGTGTGTTAATTATAGGATCTTTCCATGTGGCTGATCGGATGGCCCGAGTCTTGTTCGACTCTGGGAGTTCATTTTCTTTTGTCTCAGAGTCGTTTACTTCTGAGATCGGGACTAGGCCAGCCAGGTTGCATTCCACCTAGATGTGGTCACTCCATTGGGAGAACACAGTCTGGCGTGGAGGTATTTGAGACCAGTTGATATTCAGTTGGGGGACAGGAGTTTTCATGCCAGCTTGATCCTGATGGATATGCAGGATTATTATGTTACCCTGGGAATGGATTGGCTGGCACAACATTCAGCTGTGATAGATTGTGCCAAGAGAACAGTTCTGGCAGAGTGTCCATGCCAAGGCTGGTGTATGGTACAGGGCACCAGACCAGGTGAGCCCAGGAAAGTGATTTCTGCTCTCAAGGCCTATCATCATCTGACAAGAGGTAGTGTAGGATATTTGGCTTGTGTGACAGTTTCTACTTCGCCTGTGGTCAAGATTCCGGACTTGCTGGTGGTGAGGGAATATCCCGATGTTTTTCCAGAGGAATTACCTGGAATGCCACCGCACAGGGAAGTGGAGTTTGCGATTGATTTGGCACCGAGATCAGGTCCTATTTCTAAGGCTCCGTGTAGGATGGCACCTGCTAAGCTAAGGGAGCTCAGTAATCAACTGCAAGAACTGATGGATAAGGGATTCATTCGTCCCAGTGTTTCACCTTGGGGAGCACCAGTTCTGTTTATGAAGAAGAAGGATGGTTCACTTTGGCTCTGTATAGATTACCGGATGTTGAACCAGATCACTATTAAGAACAAGTATCCACTACCTAGGATCGACGATTTGTTCGACTAGTTGCAAGGGGCTTCGGTGTTTTCCAAGATAGACTTGAGATCTGAATACCATCAATTGAGGATTAGTGAGCCAAATGTGCAGAAGACAGCTTTTCGTACCCATTGTGCACATTATGAGTTTTTGGTTATGCCATTCGGGTTGACGACTGCTCCGACTGCCTTTATGGACCTAATGAATAGGGTGTTTCGGCCTTATTTGGACCAATTTGTGGTTATTTTTGTGGATGATGTTTTGGTGTATTCTCTAGATGTTCAGACCCACTGGAGGCACTTTAGGATCGTACTGCAGATGTTGAGGCAGCATCAGCTTTATGCCAAGTTCTCCAAGTGCGAGTTTTGGTTGGAAGAGGTGTCTTTCCTTGGTCATATTATTTCAGGAGAAGGCATCATGGTAGATCCAACCAAAGTGGAAGTTGTGAGTAGTTGGGCCAGACCGAAGACAGTGACTAAGATTAGAAGTTTTCTCGGCCTTGCAGGATATTATAGGAGATTCATTCAGGATTTCTCTAAGATTGCTGCACCATTAACCAGATTGACCAGGAAGGAAGTGCACTTTGCCTAGGATTGGCAGTGCGAGAAGAGCTTCAAAGAGTTGAAGGCTTGTCTAGTATCGGCCCCTATTTTGACTTTGCCCTCTAGGTGTGGCGGTTTTACAGTCTACAATTATGCCAGTGGGACTGGTTTGGGGTGTGTGTTGATGCAGCATGGTAGGGTGGTGGCGTATGCCTCGCGCCAGCTGAAAGATCATGAGAAGAATTATCCCACCCATGATTTAGAGATAGCCGCTGTTGTGTTCGCCTTGAAGATTTGGAGGCATTATCTATATGGCGAACAGTTTGAGGTGTACACAGATCACAAGAGTCTGAAGTACATCTTTACTCAAAAGGATTTGAACCTAAGACAGAGGCGCTGGGTGGAGTATATTAAGGATTATGATTTCAGTTTGTCTTTCCACCCAGGGAAGGCTAATGTAGTTGCAGATGCTCTGAGTAGACGCACTCATGTGATGGTTAGTCTAATGATCCATGAACGGAAATTGTTAGAGGGACTAGTGGAGTGTAGACCTCGGAGGTAGTCTCAGGGACCTACCAGGGTAGTGCTGGCTAACTTCTCTGTTCACCCGAGGATGATCGAGGCGATTGTCATAGCTCAGCACTATGATTCTTTTGTGCCTGATATCTGGAGGAAGCTGGTAATGCCCCTCATTTTTCTATTGGGGTGGATGGTGGGTTGAGGTATGACTTAAGATTATATGTACCTCAGATTAAGGAAACCATGAACAGTTTGCAGGATGAAGCCCATAGCTCTAGATACTCTATTCATCCAGGTAGCACCAAGATGTATAAAGACCTGAAGAGGAACTTTTGGTGGCCTGAGATGAAGAGAGAAATTGCTGAGTATGTGGCGAAGTGTGCAACCTGCCAGATGGTGAAGATAGAATGCCAGAAGCCTGGAGGGACTTTGCAGCCTCTGGAAATTCCAGTATGGAAATGGGAAGATGTGTCGATGGACTTTGTGACAGGTTTGCCGCGAACCCGAAGAAAGAATGATACTGTATGGGTGATAATGGATCAACTTACGAAATCGACACATTTCGTGCCAATGAGGGTGAATCTACCTTTGGCAAAACTGGCAGAGTTGTATGTGGTAGAGATTGTAAGATTGCATGGTGTCCCAGTGTCTATTGTATCTGACAGAGACACGAGGTTTACATCGAGATTCTAGGGAGCTCTGCAGGAGGCTTTTGGCACAGTGTTGACTTTTAGCACTTCTTTCCACCCCCAGACGAATGGCCGGACAGAGAGGACCATCCATACACTAGAGGACATGCTGAGGATTTGTGTCTTGGACTTTGGTGGTAGCTGGGAGGATCATTTACCTCTGATTGAGTTTGTATATAATAACAATTACCACACCAGTATTGGTATAGCACCATATGAGGCATTGTATGGCAGACCCTACAAGACACCCACTTGTTGGAGTGAGGTGGGTGAGAGACAGTTAGTTGGGCCCGAGATCGTACAGTAGTACAAGGGTAAGGTAGATCTGATCAGAAAGAGGTTGTTGTCTGCCTAGAGTCGGCAGAAGAGCTATGCTGATAGGAGGCGGAGACCACTGGAATTCGAGGTAGGAGACTTTGTTTTCCTGAAGGTGTCACCAACCAAGGGTGTAATGCGGTTCTGTAGGAGAGGCAAGTTGAGCCCTAGATATATCGGACCGTATCAGATTACCAAGAGGGTTGGTGAGGTGGTTTATAGACTAGATCTGCCTCCAGAGTTGGCTGGTGTACACAACAAATTCCATGTGTTGATGTTGTGGAAGTGTTTGGCCGATGCATCCCAGGTGATATCAGTGCAGCCAGAGGAGCTGTGGGAGGACTTGACTATGGTTAATAATGCAGTTCAGGTACTGGACAGGAAAGAGCAAGTCCTCAGGAATAGAGTGATTCCATTGGTGTTAGTTTAGTGGTAACACCATGGTACAGAGGAGGCTACCTGGGAACGTGAGATAGACATCCAAGGACAGTACCCCTACTTGTTTTGTTAGAGCTGAATTTCGAGGACAAAATTCTTTTATGGGGGTAGGATGTGACATCTGGGCCTGATTATCCATTTTTATTTGCAAACCATGTAATTAATTGTGATATTGCTTAAATGGTTTATTAATGGATAATCTGTTGTTTCTGGTTTGTGTGAGCTTGTGGTTAGTTGTCTGTGCGCCTGTTTGTGATCTGGGACCAATGTGGGGTCCAATTTGAGGATGCACAGTTGTCTCAGTTGGCGTTTTGTCTTTTCTTCATTTTTCTCTCCTTCTTTTTCACCTTTCCCCTTTTTCTCTCTCTCTCACAAGCCATGTCGTTCCACCTCTTTCCCCATCTTCTTCTTCCACCCGTGCCACCAGCGACGAAGGCCCGTGCCTCCCTGTCCCTTCCGACGGGATGGATGGTCAGTGCCAAGCAGGTGGTGGCGGAGATAAAGAGAGGGAGGCAGGAGTGGGCAGAGGGGAAGCGTGGAGAGAAAGGAAAGGAAGAGAAGAGAGGAAGCTGAGGCACGAGCTGGTAAGAGGTGGTGAGCCGCTTGTGGTGTTCCTCTGGTGCGAGGAGGCTTCGCTGGGGCTCGAGGAGGTTCGCCGGAATGTTTGGAGAGTCGTCGGGCAGCTAAGCCAGGTACACGACTCCTTTCCCTTCCTTCGTTTAGTTTTTATTAAGGATGGGTTAATTGCATGAAAAATAAGAGAAATGCGTGTTAAATTGTAGAAAAATCATGAAATGAATGGGAATGTGATTTATGGCATGAGAATGTAGAGATCATGTGGTTAGGATTGATGTTTGTGGAGAAAATGTGATTTTGGGGTTGAAGGCTACAGTAGCCGTTCTTGAGCCCCTTCCCCTTTTGATTTTCGTTTGATCTGTGTGGTTGATGGAATCATGAATGGTTTGAGGGGTTTTGAAGTAGACTTGTGGGTCTACACCCCATGATTTTATGGAAATTGATGGTGAATGCTTGGGGGATCCGATCGGGACTCCCACTTGGGGAGATTTTTCACTGCCCAGAAAGGGATGTGCCCTGTCTGCGAGGAATTCGGTATGCCAAAATCCTAGTAGATTAAGCCAGAAACAAGGGTTCGGTAGACCAAAATTTCACGATCGACCAAAGCAGGAGGTTTTGGCATACCGAAATAGGGAAATTCGAAATACCGAATTGAAAATTCGGTATGTCGTTTTTGCCCTGAACTTGGGATGTTAAAATATGAATTTTAATGAATGTTAAATGGTTTTAATGGTATGATGGTTTTATATGAATGATGTTTCCCTATGTAATGACATGGAGGCATGTGGAACCCCAAACAAATGGATTAGGGTGTGGTTTTGAGTTTTTGACCGTATTAATGAATGAAAAAGATGGTTTTATGTGGTTTTGGGCATGAGACACAATTTATGACTTTAAGCTTGGTTTTCATGGCTTGAGTTGGGACCCCTGTGGAGGGTCAAGTGTTGCAAGGAAATAGAATCCTACAACGAGAAGAATGGAATGAAATGGAAAATGATTTTGAAATGGAACATTATTAATGTGGTTGCCATGCTCATAGCGGTGTAGGCTGATCCTAGGTTTTCATACCTAGTTGTTCGGGTCACCGACGGTGTAGGCTGAGCCTGGGTCATTGTACCTAGTTGTTCGAGTCACCGAGCTCGTAGCGGTGTAGGCTGAGCCTGGGCTTTTGAGCCTAGTTGTTCGGGTCACCGACGGTGTAGGCTGAACCTGGGTCATTTGACCTAGTTGTTCGGGTCACCGACTGGGGCATCAAACAGAGACGTATCCCCGTGCACTAATGAAAAATGAAATTGAGGCTGGTTGGCCGGGGCGGTGACATCCTGCACGGGGAATTTCATCGCGGCAGTGCAAGAAGGTAGGGGAAGGATGTCCTCGCCTACTGCTTGTGTGCCTAGTTACCCCTAATCAAGGTAACAACAGTAAAGAAAAGTGGAAATGAATAAAGAAAG
>JAMKQA010029936.1:0-17475 GCA_024699735.1 Posidonia australis
GAGAGAGAGAGAGAGAGAGAGAGAGAGAGAGAGAGAGAGAGAGAGAGAGAGAGAGAGAGAGAGAGAGAGAGGGAAGCGAAAGGGTTGTAGTGGCTTGGGTGACGCGTGGAGCTTGGGTGGAGCATCCTTGGGGTCGTGGTGTGGCCGTGGTCGTCGGAGATCACCGAGGACCGGTCGGAGATTGCTGGAGGCATTTTCTCAGGTACGCATCTACACCTCATGTAATAAAGTGCGTGGAATTGGTAGAAAATGCTAGGATTGCATGGATTGCATGTAATCTAGGTAAATTTACTTTCCTAGAATTTATTGTGATTTATTGTATATTAATGATGAATTTATTGGCATTTATGATGGTTCGTGCGTTTTGGGTCCTTTTGACCCTTCTGTTTTTGTGATTTTATATCTTGATGCATGGTGAATAGATTTTGGTTTTGTTTGTTTGGTTTTGGAGTAGACTCGAGGGTCTACATCTTATGTTTTATGCGAGATTTTTGGTGCTTGTTTAAGGGGGTTCCGATCGGAGGTCTCAGTTGGGGCGATCTCGAAAGATAGGGTTTGGGCTGTTTTCTGGTTTCGCAGAATTCGGCATACCGAATCAGTGGATTTCGATATACCGATTCTGTTTGGCATACCGTTTTTTTGTCAGTTTAGGTCCTCTAGTCAGAATTCAGTCGTTCGATTTTGGACGGTGTGACCATGCCGGTGGAACCCTACGTGGCTCTCCTCTACCGGGTGTGTGGAAGCACACGAGGAGTCCCGATACGGTCACGACGAAGATGGTGAATACGAAGAGGAAGATTAGACTCGGAAACACCAAGGGAAGATGAGAAAGGAAAAGGAAAGGAGTCGCCACCTAGTCTTTTAATGGAAAGATGAGGAAAACCAAACACACAAGAAAACCAAGAAGCAAACAAGATGCAGAAAACATGTATGCTCTGTGCCTAATGGATATAATGCACAAATGAATGCGGGCTAGAGAAAGAGTAAGGATTCTGGTTATGCATAGGGAAGGGATTAGGCACCCCCATGCGCCTGAGAAACTCGGTCTTTCTAGGTTTCCTAGTTGATGGGTGTGTGCTTGCCTATTCTCAATGCTCATGCTAAAAATGACTAGAAAACATGCCAAATCAAAGAGAAGAAATGAAATAATGGGAAAAAGTTAATCCAAGGGACAAATGTAGGCATTGAGAATGTCGCTTTATTGTACGCCCTTGGGCAATGAGGAAAATCGTGAAAATCGAGAAAACTCTCGAAAAATGTCACGCAAATCAATAAAAACTCGAAGAAATCCGAAAAAATCAAATTGGGAAAATAATCCTCATTCGGGACAATGTCGGCTTTGTCAAGCCTTTTAATGTACGCCCTCGGGCGACGGAAAGCCAAATCAAGTCAAAAGATGGGGAAATCGGAAAAAATCCAGAAAACGATGAGAAAACCAAACCTAAAATGTGCTAGAAATGTGTGCACAAAGAAAGGAAGAAGTCACAAGAAAACATGCATTAAAAAGTGCAACAAAATGTGCAAAATGCATGCAAGAGTGTGAAAATGAAAATTCCAGGGGCCTTTGTGCAAAAGCCCAAATTCTGGAACTAAATCATCAAGAATACATAGAAAAACACATTTCATGTAATTTTGAAGAAATCTAGGGTCAGATGTTCAAAACTGTGCATTTCTAGCCAAATTGAAGGTTCCTAGGGGTTAAAATGCAATTATGACATCAAAACATGCATTCAGAATAATTTCAGAAAAGTTCAGGGGCTAAATGCAAATTAACTAGAGGAATATGCATTCAGAGTAATTCAGAAAAGGTTCGAGGGTTAAAATGCAATTTAAACCACATCTGTGCATATATTTGAATGCTCAGGGTTCACCTTGCAATTTTAACAGAGAAATATGCATTCAGAAGAATTTTCATGAAGATCAGGGGTTTAAATGCAATTTGAACAGAGAAATATGCATTCAAAATGATTTTCATGAAACTTAGGGGTTTTCGTCAAATTTTTAAGCATGGAAACCATTGTTAGGGAAGCTCAGGGGGCATATTGCAATATTTTCAGTTAAAATTTTATTCAAACGATTTAAAGAAAAAATGTGCAGGGACCTAACTGTAAGAGGAAGGACCTACTTGCAAGAGCAGAAGGACCTAAATGCAACAAAACAACAGTTACAGAAATTAAATCAAAGAAAACTATATTTATGTTTTTAAAAAAAGAAGAAGAAACGGCGGCCGTCGTCGACACACAAAGGCTATCCCATGGCCTGATCTAGGATCAGACCCCACGGGGAAGCAAGAAGAGAAAGAGGGGGAGAGATCCAACAGTTTGGATCGAAGGCGCGACGGCTAGAGGAGGCTGCCCGCCTCTCTTGCCATCGTGGCACTCCGGTGACTACATTGGAGAAGAAAGGGGCTACTGGAGGGCTACGGCGCACGTCTACAAGCTCTTGGAGGCTGCGGGACGTCGAGAGGAGCATTCCCTTTCCATCAGGGGCCAAAATAGAAGAAGATCGCGCAAATGAGGATTCCACCTGTCGTCGACGTCGTCTTTTCCGGTGAGCGTGGTTGTGGGAGTGATCCAGGGCTCGCGGCTTGACTTTGAAGACTTAGGAGCACTAGGGGCATGCCGTGGAATGATCCTGGAGGCTCGGAGAGGCACGACAAGGCTGGAGGCACGCGTCCCTTCACTGGCTTCAGTCGTCTTCCCCGGCGACGGCGAGCTGGCGCGACTTCTACGATCTTCTGGTGGAGGCTTCCGCAGCAATTGGAGCGGGGATTTGAGGAGGGGAGAAGCAAGAGGGAGGTCTAGGGAGGAGAACCTAAGGGTCTAGGACCAGGGACCAGCCCTGGACCAGCACCCTCACCTAGGCCACCGGAAAACGACTCTAGCGAGGCCTAGGGGCTGATTTAACCAGAGGAGGCCTCTGGCCCTGTTGGAATCGAACAAGGAAAACTGAGGGAGTCCTAGGGAACTATAATTGAAGTGAATAAAAGTCTGAGAAGGGCGTACCTGGTCTGGCAATGTGCTTTGCCTTCGTTGCTCGCCGAAAGTGGCTGAAGGCTCTGGCTCCTCGCCTCCGTGAACCTCCTCTCTCTTGCTCCCTTCTTCTCCTTCTTTGTCGTTCTCCTTTCTCTGTTTTCTTCTTCTTCTTTTTTTCCGCAATTCACATTGCTGCTCCTTTTATAGGCGAAGCTCCGGCGACACCCTGTAACAACCCAGCAACACATAACAGAATCCTAACAACCAAGCCAAATCCGTAAAGAACTGGAGATCCTCCTAACAAACCAACGCCCGTAACCACCATGCTGTCCCCCTCACCAGACAACTGCACTAGACATATGCACCTCGTCGGTTCCCTCATCATGACCGTCGATCACTGTCAGTGCACGGGCAGACAGAATGGATGCACCAGACAGGTGCGCCTGTCTAGTGCGCTAGATAGGTGCACCTGCATGGCCCCGGATCACAGCTTAGATCAATTACTGTTGTGTTTGGCATTCTTTGGCCTTGGGACTAAACCAGGGTTTGAGCTCATTTGTGGTTAAAAGCCCAGCTACCACAACTCCATCCTGTAGACCTGCAAAATTGAGGTGTCTACAGATGCCCCTCCCTGAGCGAGGTCGAAGGACGAGTGGGACGGAGATCGATGCTCAGGGTTGACAAAGACACCCCGCCTGAAGCTGTAAAAAGAGTTAGCTACTGGCAACCAACTACCAGTTGGTGAATGCACCTGAGGTCCTGTCGCTATAGCCGAAGCCAATCAGAGAAGCCAATAGAAATGACAAGTTGACAAGTTGACGACCAACCAGCTCCTAGAAGACATGACCAGTTATCACACTTGTCAGAAAAGCGCCGGATAAGACTCACAATGCTTGTCGACCGAAAACTGACTGGTAACGGAAGTCATCCGGGTAGTTCAGGCTACCAGCCCAAAAGGGAAGGAAGGAACAATGAGAGTTGGGAATCCATCGGGCATCACAAGGATTGCCTGGGTAGTTCGGGATACCAGCCCAAAGGAAGGAGGCAAACAGTTTGCTTTGATTCTGTCCATTAGGAGCAAGATTCAAAAGCAAAAGGAGGTGGCACCAGGATTTGTCTGAATGGACCGAACCTTGGATGGGAATATTCAAAGGCGAAAGGGGTGGCACTAGGATTCGTCCGAATGGACCGAACCTTGGATGGGAAAATTCAAAGGCGAAAGGGGTGGCACCAGGATTCGTCCGAATAGAGCGAAACTTGGATGGGAAAATTCAAAGGCGAAAGGGATGGCACTAGGATTCGTCCAAATAGAGCGAACCTTGGATGGGAAAATCCAAAGGCGAAAAGGGTGGCACCAGGATTCATCCGAATAGAGCAAACCTTGGATGGGAAAATCCAAAGGCGAAAGGGGTGGCACCAGGATTCGTCTGAATGGACCGAACCTTGGATGGGAAAGGGGCACCAGGATTTGTTTGAATGGAGCAAACCTTGGATGGGAAAATTCAAAGGTGAAAGGGGTGGCACTAGGATTCATCTGAATAAAGCGAACCTTGGATGGGAAAATTCAAAGGCGAAAGGGGTGGCACCAGAATTCGTCCGAATAGAGCGAACCTTGGATGGGAAAATTCAAAGGCGAAAAGGGTGGCACTAGGATTCGTCCGAATAGAGCGAACCTTGGATGGGAAAATTCAAAGGCGAAAGGGGTGACACCAGGATTCGTTTGAATAGAGTGAACCTTGGATGGGAACATTCAAAGGCGAAAGGGGTGGCACTAGGATTCGTCCGAATGGACCGAACCTTGGATGGGAAAATTCAAAGGCGAAAAAGGTAGCACCAGGATTCGTCCGAATAGAGCAAACCTTGGATGGGAAAGAGGCACCAGGATTCGTCCGAATGGACTGAACCTTGGATGGGAAAGAGGCACCAGGATTCGTCTGAATGGACCGAACCTTGGATGGGAAAGAGGAAGCCTTGAATCCGTCCATCGGGATAGGAATTCGAAGGCGAGAGGAAATTCAGCCCTATCTGGCATAGAAGTTGTGAAGACTTCATTCGTCTTGGTCGGGGCAATAAAACGAGATACTTGACTATTATCTGGGTGGTCCCCAGTGCCAAGCCGATAGGCAGAAGAAAGTAGAATCCTGCACCAGTCATGCCCCGACAGGACGATAAGCTGCATGTCAACTGTGTTGAAGAAGGCCTCAAAGTTATGCGTAGCCGAAGGAATAATGCGCCAGATGATTTTCTATTCTGTCAAGCTTTCTAAACGCTCGTACTCCTTCTGAACTGAGGTGAGCGTGTGCGCATGGCCACTTTGACAGTAGGATTCGAAGGCTGATCGTTGCGGGCGTAAGACTACTACTCCCAGATGTGCAGCCAACCATACCTGTACAAACGCTCCACAGCCATAAAAATGTCGACAGTGGCGCAATGATTGGTCCAGAGCCCGGTAAGTTTCTGCCAAGATGACTGGGGCCAAATCTATTTGTCAGGTAACAACTGCCAAAGTGATCGCAGCGACTTCATTGTTTACAACCATCTGGTCATGGCTGAAAATCAATTCTCCCAGGAAGCGGACAACAAAGCCTTTCAACCGAAGCTCGTCACCTAGGGTGGCACGCATTCCGGCTACTTTGTCAAAGTAGGCTAGCTATAGCATGGGAGAATGTCCATCTAAACAGATGAGCTGACGACTACAATCACTGGTTGATAGGCCAGTTAGCTCACTCAAGACTGAAGAATACCCATCGCGCCGCATAAACACAGTGGGTCCCAAGAACTTCTGTAGACCACATATTTTGTGGACCTCCTCCAAGGTTGGGGTCAGTTCGATTCTCCCAAAGCGGAATACATGATGAGCTAGTTTTTAGAATCGGGTAGCTGCACACAGAAAGTATTGAGCAACCTCCACCTTTGCAATATCCAGAAGCTTTGAAGAGATTCCTCAAATCCGCAGCTTGTCGTGATCACTTTTAGTCAATTGCTTGATCCATGCTTGGAGAACGTCTTGTGTGGGCACCACTATAGTAGGGAAACCCATAATTCGTAGGGTGTTTCAGCCTTCCTCGGCTCAAGAATCCTCAGAAAGGGCAAACGATCACCTGCAGGACATGCTCAAAACATTGTTTTAGAAACATATTTCAATTTTACTTCGGTCAACAACACTTAGCAGAATCAAAGCAAAAAGATACAACGCAATGGTATTGTAAGAATCAAAGAGACTGGCCTAAAGCCGTGAACTACAGCTGACCGAACAAAAGGGTTGCTGAATAGAATAAATCTTGTGCGCAACCTTGAGGGGAGGTCCTAGTTATCAGCCAGTTTTGACCAGGTACCCAAGTAATGAGATATGACCGTCCAAACTCGGGGATCGGGATTATTTGATGACTGTGCCTCCCGACAGATTACAGGGATCCTCGACCTTTAGAGCAGCTGACATGCCCTTGGTCGAGCATTGGCTCAAAGCGTCTAACCATAGGACAGCTGACATACCCTTGGTTTGACATGGACGACTCTTAACCAGTCAGAGCAGCTTACATGCCCTTGGTTGAGTACTAGCTCAGTGTGTCTAACCATAGGACAGCTGACATGCCCTTGGCTTGACATAAGTGGCCCTAACTGACGAGAGCAACTTACATGCCCCTGGTTTAGGCGGTGACCTCCTGATTCTCTTAGACTGAAAGTCGTTGTCACATCCTAGCTAAGAGAACTAGATAGTAATCTGCGACACTTTTAGGATGATATTTGTGGAAAGAAATGCATGCATGCTGAATGATTTGTGGGATCTTATTGGTGCCCTTAGCATTGGGATGCTTATCGCCAAGTATACAAGGGAATGGTAACTCCAAACCTCACGAGACTCTATCCAAGCCCCTAGTTTTTGGGTGGCTCTCTGGAAATGCGACACTGTGTCTTGGACTCCGTTCCAAACCCTACTGGACCACACCCCTGCCTTTTATTTTATTCATTCTTTGTCCTTTCTCCCTCATAGGCATGTGGGTTCGCCCTATCCCTAGCTTGGAGGTAATAGGTACCTGGTCTATGGTGGTGAGCTGCTATTTTTTAAAGGGTTGGCTAGGCCCTTTTGGAACATGTCTTCCAGGTATTCACTTCGACTCCTCTCCAAGATAAATTGGAGGGACAGAGCAACCCGTCATGCCTCTCTCCTTAGGGTTGACTTCTATCTGCGACTTCTGTCTTCTTATTCTTTTATGCCCTTTCACAGATATATATTTTTGTTTTATTTCTCGCACTCTCATTCTCACCCCTAACATTTTATCTAGCTCTGGAAGGTGTAGGGTCCTTAAGCGGCTTGGATACTTTGCCCAATTCACAATGAATGGTGGCTCCCTCTCTCCCTAGGTTCCTGAATAGTATCTACCTGAGGAGGTGCTAAGCATTCCCAACATTGGCAGGCTTATTTTGCTTTTCATCACCGGGCTAAGATCCATGCATGTGATGATGAAAAACATCGACCTATATATGCATATACTTAATGGGGGCTAGTATGTGCTGTGATGTAGAGCTACATGGATGTAGAAAGAACACGAATTCATGTATGCATGAAGAAAAGTGTTAGTGTCGCAGAGTGAGGACACATTGTTCATGATCACTGATAGTACTTTTTAAGGTAGCATGAATTGACTAGCTCTGACTGTTCGATGCAGTCCATGTCCTCAAGGATGATAGCTCCTCCAGAATAGACTTGCTTGACCACGAATGGTCCACCCCAGTTGAGCTTGAACTTGCCACGACTGTCAGGGAGATGTATTGCTCTCAAGACCAGGTCTCCTGGCAAAAAGCTTCTTGGTCGGACCTTCTTCTGATAAGCTTTGGCCATGTGTTTCTGATAGCATTGTGCATGATGCATAGCTTGCAATCGATGCTTATCTATTAAGTTCAGTTGAACTAGGCGGTCCTCAATCCATTCCGCCCTTTCTAACTCTGCTTCTTCTTCTTCTTCTCCGTATGTAGTAAGCTCAGGAAGGACTTCTTGCTAACTTGATGGATCTGTGTCCTAAAAGGTGTGCACTTTCTCAGCATTCTGCCCTTGACGATGCTTTAGAATGGTCACTGTAACCCTAGTTTTCTTGTATGCACCTCTAATGATTTCTGGTTCTGCCATTTCCGAACTTGTGTCCGACTGTTCCACTTCTGGTAGACAAAAGCTTTCAATTTCATGATGTCTTTGTACACCCTGTACAACAGGTGGGCAGCTGTCCTCTGTCTGACTGATATGAGTGCTGCCACCCGAGTTCCTTCCTGAGCCTAACTCAGGATCTTTTTTTTTGGACTCCACTGCTTAAGTAGGGTCAAGACTGATAATACCACCTAGCCCCGCCTCCCGGCTGATAGAAGATAAACTCCTCTGGTCTGGTGTTTAAGGAACTATTCTCCTCCAGGGTCATGATAGCAGACTGACCCTGTGCAACTGCCTGCTCCTCAGTGTACTTTGTCTGTATTGCCTTTCCTTTCTTGCGTTTAAGCTCACTTTGTGCATCCTCGGCTAGTACCACCAACTACTCTTGAAATAGAACTTCCAAATCGCTGAGCATGCTATCCACCTATGCTACCATAGCATCTCCTTCCTCTTTATCGGAAGCGAAATCCACATAGTAGGCGCTGGTAGTTCTTAACACCTCAGGCGTTGATTCCGGCTGCCCTGGCTGTAACCCCTTCAAAACTCATTGCCGCTCTGATGCTATTAATGCCACATCTGCCCTCGTTGAATCCCAAACTATAACTAGATCTGTAGAAAGACTCTCAGCTGACTCTGGAGGTGGCAATGCCAGCATAACTATCCTCGGTGACATGGATGATGTCGAACCCTTTCCGTAGTCCATAATTTCCTCCTCTGAGTAATAATCCTCTACACATATCCATTCCGGCTCATTGACTGGTTTATTCTGCTTAGGCTCTGCAAGCACAAAACTCTGATTGGGATCTAGCAATCTTGCACTTACAAAGTTAGTTAAATCTCGTGAAATAACGAGTTTTTGGTACTTACGATGCTTTGCGTATCCGTCTTGTGGCTTCTGCTTGTATCCCAGTCCTTCAAATTCACGTATTCTCTTCGCGGCAATTGGTTCGGCGATTCCTTGGCCATTCCACCCGAGAGGTGCTCCCTTCTCGTATCCCCATCTCTGACATAGATTCTCGACCATCAAAAAGGAGTTGCCAAAAGCAGCCAAATGACTGGCACGCTCGAGAATCAGAATAAAATTGATCGGTTTAAAGTGGTCAACACGGTAGAGCACATCAAAAGGTTTGGTGTCAAAATGGACAGTATGGAGCGACACTAAAGAGACTACCTCAACCTTTTCCTTTTCAAGGTTTTCTGCCATCACAATGACAATGTCGTTGTTCTAGCGGAACTTAATCATACGGTGTACGGTTGAGGGGGTAACCTGGTGCTTGTGGAGCCAAGGGCGCCCAAGTAGAAGATTGAAAGAGGGCTTGAGATCAACAACATAGAATTCGACCTCGAAATAAGCAGGACCAATGATTAAGGGAATGATTAAGATCCCTAAGGCATCGTGGTGCGTGTTGTTGAATGCTGTCATTCCTTTCACTGCTGGAGTAATGTCCTCCGACTTAAAGGCCACCTGGCTTGCGGTTCGCAAGGGGCAGACGTTCAAACTGGCGCCATTATCTACCAAAGTGAGAGGAATGCGGAAATTTTGGTATCGCACCGTGATGAATAGGGGCTGGTTATGATTAGTCCCTACTGGAGGAAGCTCGGAACTAGAGAAAGAAATGACCTCTAGCACAGCTATCATTCCTAGCATGTTCTCCAACGCTGATGGTTGTATGGTTGAGGAAATATGAGCAACCTGAAAAACTCAGAAAAACGCCTCTCTATGTTCGACCGAAGTATGGATTAAGTCCCAGATGGAGATGTCTGCCTTGATCTTTTTTAGCTGGGCAGTGATGTCGGCTACAGGTGGGTCAACTTTGACAGTGGGGTTAGCTCTTGTGACTATCTCTTCAGGGATTGAACTAGGAGTATGGCTTTTTGCTTGGGAGGATGAAGTCACAAGCTGACTGGTTTTGTTTGCTGCAACTGGGGCCTTGTATACCCTTCCCGACCGCGTTACCTTAGCACACATTTCTTTTGTATAACTATAAGGCATGCGGTGAGTATCCTGTGTCAAATTGATGACCATAGGAGAATGGGCCCTCAACTCCACTGGGACTGAAACTGGTGGAGTAGGTATTGGCGCTTGGTGAGTTAGGTCATGCCTCGGTTTGGCTAGTAGGCTAATTGTTGGTGGGGTGGATTGCATGGTAGGTCTGGTAGCCGTACGCCTCGGTCGGGCAGTTAACTGGATCATATCGACTACAGAGTTAGAAGCTTCAATGAAGGATTGACTCAACTGATAGGAGAACGGTTCTGAAACATCATGGATGAGGAGAGAAGGATCAAAAGGTTCAACCTCATCCGAAGAAAGGAAACAAACTCCCGAGGTTCCGGGCGCATGCTTAGGCAAAGGTCGGTTGACTATGTTGCTAGATGTGGATGCAGATGAATCTGTGCAGCGGGCCTGGACTCTGCCTCCTATGTGTTAATACTGATGACCTTTTGGTCAATCAAGTTCTGAATAGCATTTCGGAGTGTATAGTAGTTATTCGTAGAATGGCCTGTGACTCTATGGTAACTGCAATATAAATCTGCCTTAAACCATGATGGAAGTGGGTTTGGTGGTGGGCGGATTTCTGGAAGCTTCAGTAGTGATGCTACTTTAGGAAATATGACACTTAGTGGCTCAACCAGAGGAGTGTAATCTCTCCCGGGTCGTGGGAGCTGCCTTGATCCTGGGTAGCGCCCTTGCCTTGCCAGTGCTGGTTGGTAGACTGGCTCGGCGGTGGTAGTGATTTGTGCAATGCGTGGTGCTGTAGGTGCAGGGGAGTAAACAACCTAATTCTGAGCTGGCGAGCCCACCATGTTGGCTGGCACAACAGGAGCTCCTATGTATGCCACAGCATTCCTAGCAAATCCTTCTTCCGATCGTAACCGGTGTTGGATCCGTTGTTGCCACCATTGTTGTTGCTGGTTCCGCCAGAAGCCATAGTCTGCTTTGCAAATGTTGCTAACGCAGGGAAGCTTTCGCTATTTAGTGAGCTCTTAACATGGGTGACAGTTTTGATCAGGGATGCAAAGGTAGTAACAGGCTGGATGCTTAGTAGAGCCCTAGTGGCTGGCTGTGCCCCTCAAATTATTATTTCGATAGATTCTTCGTCAGAAGATCTATCGTGCACTTGTGAAGCGAGGGCTCGCCAGCGCCCGACGTACTCCCCTTACGGCTCGTGGGGCTTCTACTTGGTGACGACTAGGTCCTCACGCTTTGGGACCATGTCGAGGTTAAAAGAGTACTGCTCTAGAAAAGCTTGGCTCAAATCATTCCAAGTCTTTATGGTAGACGTATCCAGCGATGTGAACCATTTTAGAGCTGGACCTGTAAGACTTTTCTGGAAGAGGCGAATGAGAAGTCTCTCGTCAGCCTGTAGCTGAGCGAGATTGCCACAGTACGCCCGAAGGTGTGAAATTGGGCAGCCTTTCCCATTATATTTCTCGAATTCTGGGATATGAAAGTTCGGAGGGAGTATAGCCTCTAGGAAATAGCAGAGGTCTCGGAAGGAGAAAGACTGGCGGTCCCCGCCCTACACTTGTCGTAGAGCTTTCTCCAGGTCATTCATCCTGGCGAAAAGTGCATTGGGAGTTGCTGCTGACATTGAGTGTGCAGCCGGGGTGGGTCTCGCGTACGCTGTGTCTATAGCACAAGTGTGCTCCTCCAAATCAATCATCTCGCCACCTGGTGCCTTGGCGTGATGACCAGCGTACCCGTGCATGTGCGCTATTTGTGGTGGTGTGCATGCTGAAGCTTGTACCTGATGCAAAAGTATAGAAATGTTATGCTGTATGGGGCGTATTGTTATGTGTGGGAGCAACAGCTGCTGAACCGGTATGGTCGGGTTCATAGGCCAGTGTACTCTCGCCAGCCCAAAAGGCGGACCACAAGTAGAGGGAGGAACATGCTGTGCATGTTGTGGATGTGATGCTATTGGTACAGTAGCAACGCCCGTCGTCGGGACAGCGGGAAGCTGTGGTGATGGCTGCAGTGGTGGTGTGATTGGTGCATCGTGATGTGCCTGAGCAGGCGGAGCAGGATGAGACAGACAGGCATAGTCAGAGTGGGATCCAAAGAGAAGGCCATGTTTTGCAATTTCTGCGCAAGGGCCAGAAGTTACTGAGATTGCACGGTGATAAAACCATTGGTAGTAGTACCGAGGGCTAGAAGAGCAAGCGGTAGGGATGTCATAGGGGACTAGAAGTTCAAAGATGCTACAGGTCGAATTCCTACTGATGAGGCAATCACAGCTAGTTGAGTGTCAAGTGAAAGGGGGTCAATTGAAGGACAGGGCATCATCAGATCAGATGCCCTTGTGGTAGTCATGGTAACTGCCTCAACCACGGGCTCTAGACCACTAAGGGTCTGCCAATGTCCTGAAACCGACAGACAAGGAACTCCAGGTGCTTGAAAATGGCTATCATTGAGTGAAGATGGAATGACTGATGTAAAAGTAAAGGAGGGAGGGGTAGAAACAGGAATCCCCTCCAGAGTAGCTGGTGCAAAGGTGTCAAACGCTCGCTAGGCCATAACAGTCCGCGAACGGGTAAGGATGGGGCTGCGATTGCAAACGAGAGGATGACGCCTGCGAGGAGCTATCGTCGAAAGTGACGAATGGCTCGAGAGAGGACAACCGAGAATATTGCCTCAAGCTTGAGGTCACAAAAAGGAACTCCTAGGCTCAGACCTAGGAACTCGCACACAGAACGCTATACCTGACAAAGGAAAAGAACCTAATGTGTTAGTGAAGAAGTGAAGACAAGACAACAAAAGAAGTAAGTTAGCCATGCAATCGTTTGTTAGGGTGGCATGAATGGCACACATGCACATGAATGCTACTAACATGCTCTCTCTCACCATGCATGTCCCTCACGGGGTTGACCAAGTGGGACGCACACATGGGTTTGGGTTTTGACTTTGGTCAGAAAGTAAGGTTCCCATTCTAAATCCAGGCCAGAGCGCAGACAGTGAACGAATGGTGCGTTGGTGGCCTCGTCTCCTGCAGTAGTATGGAGCTGTACCCTCTATTAGCATCGACACGACCCCGGACAAGGGGGGACAAACTAGCAACACACCCTACGCCAAAGCTATAGAACGGGCAGCTAGGATTGTCCTTCGCGAACTATGGGTGGACCCAGAGGAGAAGATGCATGTTTTCTAAAATGATCATTCATGCAATATGCTTTTGTGTCTTTTACTTGCATTTTATTAAACCATGGGGATTTTTGAGCATTTGTCTCTAGTTATGCCTTATTAGTTGTTCGTCTGAGTTTGTGTGTTTTATTTTAATCAGATAGGGAGGCAAACATGTCTCTACTCTCCTAAACATGGCAAATTCAAATAAAAGAAAAAGACACACTATCATGGCTTCCAAAAAGTCAAACAACAAGCAAAAGGCATGAACATGGCATGTGTTGGTGTAGTGCTCCCAAGTAGGTGAATAAAAGCAAGTATTGACAAACAAAGCATGAATTAAGTCATGTGCATGTGCGGTGGCATAGCAATAGTGTCAAGAAGGCAAAAAAAGGCATGTTCAGTTAAATATGTACAAGCAAACAAAACAAGCAAGCAAAACATGAAGTAAACAGACCAAAGACAAGTGAGGAAACCAGGATGAAAGCAAGAATTTGGTTATCCCTGGCAGAGTCGCTAGTTCCTGTGACCATACCAGTGGAACCCTGCGCGGCTCTCCTCTATCGGGTGCACACGAGGAGTCCCAATACGGTTACGACGAAGATGGTGAATCCAGAGAAGAAGACTAGACTCGGAAACACCAAGGGAAGATGATAAAGGATAAGGAAAGGAGTCGCCACCTAGTCTTTTAATGGAAAGACGAGGAAAACCAAACACACATGAAAACCAAGAAGCAAACAAGATGTAGAAACATGTATGCTCCGTGCCTAATGGATATAATGCACAAATGAATGCGAGCCAGAGAAAGGGTAAGGATTCTGGTTACGCATGGGGAAGGGGTTAGGCACCCCCATGCGCCCAAGAAACTTGGTCTTTCTAGGTTTCCTACTTGCCAATGGTCTATGAATGTGTGCTTGCCTATTCTGAATGCTCATGCTAAAAATGACTAGAAAATATGCCAAATCAAAGAGAAGAAATGAAATAAAGGGATAAAGTTAATCCGAGGGACAAATGTAGGCATTGAGAATGCCGCTTTACTGTATGCCCCTGGGCGATGAGGAAAATCATAAAAATTGAGAAAACTCTCGGAAAACGTCATGTAAATCAGCGAAAACTCAAAGAAATCTGAGAAAATCAAATTGGGAAAATAATCCTCATTCAAGACAATGTCGGCTTTGTTAAGCCTTTTAATGTACACCCTCGGGTGATAAAAAGCCAAATCAAGTCAAAAGACGGGGAAATCGGAAAAAATCCGGGAAACAATGAGAAAACCAAACAAAAAATGTGCTAGTAATGTGTGCACAAAGAAAGGAAGAAGTCACTAGAAAATATGCATTAAAAAGTGCAACAAAATGTGCAAAATGCATGCAAGAGTGTGGAAATGAAACTTCCAAGGGCCTTTGTGCAAAAACCCAAATTCTAAATGAAAACTGAATTTCTGGAACTAAATCATTAGGAATACATAGAAAAACACATTTCATGTCATTTTGAAGAAATCTCAGGTCAAATGTGCAAAACTGTGCATTTCTAGCCAAATTTAAGGTTCCAAGGGGTTAAAATGCAATTATCCCATCAAAACATGCATTTAGAATAATTTCAGAAAAGTTCAAGGGCTAAAATGCAAATTAACCAGAGGAATATGCATTCATAGTAATTTAGAAAAAGTTCAAGGGTTAAAATGCAATTTAAACCACATCTGTGCAGATATTTGAATGCTCAGGGTTCACCTTGCAATTCTAACAGAGAAATATGCATTCAGAAGAATTTTCATGAAGATCAGGGGTTTAAATGCAATTTGAACAGAGAAATATGCATTTAGAATGATTTTCATGAAACTTAGGGTTTTTGTCTAATTTTTAAGCTTGGAAAAAATTGTTAGGGAAGTTCAGGGGGCATATTGCAATATTTTCAGTTAAAACTTTATTCAAACGATTCAAAGAAAAAATGTGTAGGGACCTAACTGTAAGAGGAAGGACCTACTTGCAAGAGCAGAAGGACCTAAATGCAACAAAACAACAGCTACAGAAATTAAATCAAAGAAAACTATATTTATGTTTTTTTAAAAATGAAAAAGAAACAGCGACCGCCGGCGACAAAACCTTCGTCGTCGACAACCGCCGGAGAAACACACAAAGGCTATCCCATGGCCTGATCTAGGATCAGACCCCACGGGAAGCAAGAAGAGAAAGAGGAGGAGAGATCCAACAGTTTGGATCGAAGGCGCGACGGCTAAGGGAGGCTGCTCGCCTCCCTTCTCGTCGCGGCACTACGGTGACAGCGCTGTAGAAGAAAGGGGCTACTGGAGGACTGCGGCGCACGTGTACAAGCTCCTGGAGGCTGCGGGACGTCGAGAGGAGCATTCCCTTTCCATCAGGGGCCAAAACAGAAGAAGATCGCGCAAATGAGGATTCCACTTGTCGTCGACGTCGTCTTCTCCGATGAGCGTGGTTGTGGGAGTGATCCAGGGCTTGTGGCTTGACTTTGAAGACTTAGGAGCACTGAGGGCATGCCGTGGAACGATCTTGGAGGCTCGGAGAGGCACGACAAGGTTGGAGGCACGCGTCCCTTCACTGGCTTCAGTCGTCTTCCCCGGCGACAGCGAGCTGGCGCGACTCCGGTGATCTTCTAGTGGATGCTTCCGCAGCAGGTTGGAGTGGGGATTTAAGGAGGGGAGAAGCAAGAGGGAGGTCTAGGGAGGAGAACCTAAGGGACTAGGACCAGGGACACGCCCTGGACCAGCACCCCCACCTAGGCCACCGGAAAACGACTCTAGCGAGGCCTAGGGGCTGATTCCGACCAGAGGAGGCCTCTGGCCCTGTTGGAATCGAACAAGGAAGACAGAGGGAGTCCTAGAGAACTATAATTGAAGTGAATAGAAGTTTGAGAAGGGCGTACCTGGTCTGGCAACGTGCTCTGCCTTCGTTGCTCGTCGGAAGTGGCTGAAGGCTCTGGCATCTCGCCTCCGCGAACCTCCTCTCTCTCGCTCTCTTCTTCTCCTTCTCTGTTGTTCTCCTTTCTCTGTTTTCTTCTTCTTCTTTTTTTCCGCAATTCACACTGCTGCTCCTTTTATAGGCGAAGCTCCAGCGACACCCTGTAACAACCCAACAACACGTAACAGAATCCTAACAACCAAGCCAAATCCGTAACAAACTGGAGATTTTCCTAACAAACCAATGCCCGTAACCACCATGCTGTCCCCTACGCCATCCATTCTGTCTGCCTGCACGTCGACAGTGATTGACGGTCGTGATGAGGGAACCGGTCAGGTGCATATGTCCAGTGTGGCTGTCTGGTGTGCCAGACAGGTGTGCAAAATAGGTGCGCTAGAGAGGTGCGCCTGCATGGCCCCGGAACACGGCTCAGATAATTTGTTGTTGGGTTTGGCGTTCTTTGGCCTTGGGACTAAACCAAGGTTTGAGCTCATTTGTGGTTAAAAGCCCAGCTTCCACAACTTCATCCTGCAGACCTGCAAAATTGGGGTGTCTACAGGCAGTATACCAAATTTGGCCTGAGTGTTGACCGTTGACCTGATTCGGTCGACCAATCTAGATCGGCCTACCGAATAAGTGGTTTTCAGCATACCGAACCTGTTTCCGACATGCCAAATCTGGGCCCAAATGTGCTTATAAAATGTGTTTTCTGAGAGCTTTCTAGATTGTTGTGTTTTGTCCCTATAAGATGGGATTGTGGGTCGTATGTGGTGGTCCCTTGGGACACCTAACGCGTCGCTTTGTCAAGGTTTTGGAAGAATTTTCAAAGATATGAAATAGTTTTGGAAATGGATTTCAACGAAATAGTTGGCCTATTTTGGAAAATGTTTTTCCTGGTTTTCTGTGTGCGGGCCGAGACAGTGTGGGACCGTGTCGTCAGGACTAGGGAATGTGACGACATTCTTGGGTGGTTAGGCGGGACTCCTTGGTTGCGGTCGGGGACCGAGATACCTGAGGTTGAGGGGCGTCGGGTCCTAGAGGTATGAGACTCCTTGACTGTCGTCTCGAGGCTATGGTTGTGGTCCGCGGGTTGAGGTGTCTTGTGGCATGACGGGGAGGTATGATACTCCTGCTATCGCTGTGAGCACTGAGGCTCGAGTGTCGTCGGGTGTTGTGACCATGCCGGTGGAACCCCTGGGCGCGGTTCACCAAAACCTGACTCCGGTGTGCGGGAACACACTGGGAGGTCCGATATAGTCACGGCGAAAATGGTGAATCCGGAGGAAGAGACAAGACTCGGAAACACCA
>JAMKQA010029937.1:0-13846 GCA_024699735.1 Posidonia australis
TTATCCTACTCGGAAAGCTTGTGCTCCAGCCCATAATCCAGAGGCTGGGATGATCTTGTTTTCCTCATTTAGTTGCATTTAGGGTAGCTCTGTGTGAGGCTATCAGCCCTTGAACACAGGGTTTACCAACACTTGCATTTGAATCATGGTTTAAAGCATATGCTTTTGATTTGTTTCCCCGAGGCTTTACAAGCTATCCCGAATGCATTTACAGAGATTTTAGCTTTCCTGAATGCATCTTTTCAAACTTTGGCATTGCATCTTGCTTTGTTTTGATCCTTGCACCTTTCAGGCCCACCTAGGCGCACATAGGTGGCACACCAGATTGATTCACCAATCTGGCGCACCAAACCAGCACACTGCCCCGTTTTACGCATACAACATGTTTTCATGCATTTTGTTATGCTTTCTTGACAAGTCTTCTTCTAGATTTTCCCTGGTTTTTCTCCCTGGATTTAGTAGGAAGGCACACTTCGCATCTTTTACTGTTTTATTGCTTTACTTGCATTTGCATTTGCATATAGAGCGATGATGATAAATCACTCCAAATGATATAACTTTGATTATATTTATGCAATATCCTCGCATTATACGATTGACCCGAGATAAAGAGTGATATTTCTGAGCATAGGACACACCCCGCACATCATGCACCTATTAGCATAAGGCACCTAGCATGGCA
The DNA here is from genome assembly GCA_024699735.1 of Posidonia australis. Taxonomy (NCBI): domain Eukaryota; kingdom Viridiplantae; phylum Streptophyta; class Magnoliopsida; order Alismatales; family Posidoniaceae; genus Posidonia; species Posidonia australis. Next base: position 683 of record JAMKQA010029937.1, read on the forward strand.
TGGCATATCGCCCTCGGGCGTATAGCAAGAGGCTGAAAAGCCAACCTTTCATTGGAGAATTCATAGAAGACCGATTTTATCGAGCGTGCGAGGGTGCCTAACACCTTCCTCCTACATATCAGGGATCCTTACCCACCTTTTTTAGTTTTCGCAGACCTGTCCTTATTATTTTTTGCATGATTTTTCATGTTTATGGTTTTCCTCGTCTTCCATAATAGACTAGGTGGCGACTCCTGCATTTTGCATTTGGTTTGTTTTTCGACGTGATTTTGCCGACTGTTTCGCATTCTTTTTGCGATCCTCCTCGCCGGCATGGTTACACCATCGCTCAGGGTTCTAAAAGAAGCAGAGCTAGAAGAGGCGGAATGGATTGAAGACTGTCTCACCCAACTGAACTTGATAGATGAGCATCGACTGCAAGCCATGCATCATGCACAATGCTATCTGAAGCGCATGGCCAAATCCTATCAGAAAAAGGTTCGACTAAGAAGTTTTTTGCCAGGAGACCTGGTATTGCCAGCTATTCACCTCCCTGATGGTCGTGCCAAATTCAAGCCCAATTGGCGAGGACCATTTGTGGTCAAGCAAGTCTACTCCGGGGGAGCTGTCATCTTGGAGGACATGGACTGCATCGAACAATCGGAGCCAGTTAACTCTTGCTACCTGAAAAAGTATTCTCAGTGATCACAAACAGTGTGTCCTCACACTGTGACACTAACACTTTCTTCCATACATGCATAAATCCATGCTCTTCCAACATCCATGTAGCTCTACATCGTAACACACTAATTCTCATGCAGAATATGCATATATAGGGCGTAGTTTGCTTGCATCAACACATGCATGGTTCTTAGCCCAATGATGATAGGCGGAATTAGCCTGCCAATGTGGGGAATGTGTAGCACCTCCTCAGGTAGATACTATTCAGGAACTTAGAAAGTGAGGGAGCCAACTTTCACTGTGAATTGGGCGAAGTATCCAAGCTCTTCATGGACCCTACACCTCCAAGAGGGAGACAAAATGTTAGGGGTGAGAATGAGAGCGTGAGAAATGAAAGTAAAAAAATATAATATCTGTGAAAGGACATAAAAAATAAGAGGACAGAAGTCGCAGATAGAAGTCCACCCTAAAGAGAGAGGCGTGTCAGTTAACCCTGTCCCTCATGTTTTTCTTGGAGAGGAGTCAGAGTGAATACCTGGGGGAAATGTCCAAAAGGGCCTAGCCACCCCTTTAAACAAGCAGTAGCTCCCCACCATAGACGAAGTATCTATTACCTCCAAGCCAGGGATAGTTTTAATCCACATGCCTATGAGGGAGAGAATAAAGAATAATTAAAATAAAAAGCAGGGGTATTGTCCAATGGTGTTTGGAATGGAGCCCAGAACACAGTTACCCGTTTCCAGAGAGCCACCCAACGACTAGGGGCTTGGATAGAGTCTCATGAGGTTTGGAGTTGCCATTCCTTTGCACTTGGAAATAGGCATCCCAACGCAGAGGGCACCAATAAGATCTTACAAATCATTTAGCATGCATATATTTCTTCTTGTAAACATCATCCTAATAAATGTCGCAAAGTGTCACTTGCCTCTCTTGTCTTAAATACGACAATGTCTTTCAATTCAAGAGAATCAAGAGGACATCACCTAAACCAAGGGCATGTAAGCTGCTCTGGTTCGTTTGGGACCATTTATGTCAACCAGGGGCATGTCAGCTGTCCTATAGTTGGCCACACTAAGCCAGTACTTGACCAGGGGCATGAAAGCTGCTCTGATTGGTTAAGAGTCTTCTGTGTCTGCCAAGGGCATGTCAGTTGTCCTATGGTTAGATGCTTTGATCCATCTCAACCAGGGGCATGTCAACTGTCCTATGGTCATACACTTTGAGCCAATGCTCGACCAGGGGCATTTCAACTACTCTACAGGTCAAAAGTCCCCAGTGATTGGCCAAAGGGTGCATTCAAACAATCACAAGTCCCCTAGATTTGCTTGTCATATCTCATTACTTGAGTACCCAGTTAAAAGTAGTTGGGTAACTAGGACCTTCCCTCAGGGCTGTGCACAAGATTTAGTTTGTTCAACAACTCCCTATTTGGTTAGCTGTAGTCTTCAGTTCTGGGCCAATTTCTCTAATCCGGATAGTTCTATTTCAGTTTTTATCTTCCTGCCTTGATTCTACTAAATGTTGTCAAACAAGCAAAATGGAAATCCGTGGCTGAAGAATGATGTTTTGAACATGTTTTACAGGAGATCGTCTACCCCTTCAGAAGAGTCTCGAGCCAAGAAAGCCGAGGTGCCTTACAAATCATGGGATACCCCACAATGGTTGTGCCCACACAGTGCTCAGATGTTCTCCAAGCTTGGATCAAAAAGTTAACTGAAAGTGATTGCAACAAGCTACGGATTTAGGGAATCTCTACAAAGCTTCTAGACATCGCAAAAGTGGAGGTTTCCCGATACTTTCCGTGTGCGGCTGCACGATTCTGGAAGCCGGATCATCATGTGTTCCGCTTTGGGAGAATCGAGCTGACACCTACTCTAGAAAAGGTACACAGAATCTGTTGCCTGCAGAGAATCCAGGGACCCACAGTGTTCATGAGGCGTGCTGGGTATTCCTCAATGCTGAACGAGCTTACAGGCCTACCGACCAATGAATGTGGGCGCCAGCTCATTTATACCGATGGACTATCTCCCATGTTGAGGTTGGCTTACTTTGACAAAGTAGCTTGAATGCGTGCCTCCCTAGGCGACGAGTTGTGGCTAAAAGGCTTTGTTGTCTGCATCCTAGGAGAGTTGATCTTCAGCCATGACCGAATGGTAGTGAATATTGAAGTTGCTGAGATTGCCTTGGCAGTTGTCACCAGATAAATAGATTTGGCTCCAGTCATCCTGGCAGAAATTTATCGGGCACTAAACCGTTTATTGCTACGTTGCCGACACTTCAATGGCTATGGAGCCTTTACACAAGTATGGATGGCTGCCCGTCTGGGTGTAGCAGTCTTGCGCCCACAGCGAGCCGCCTTTGAGTCCTACTGCCAAAGAGGCCACGTGCGCACACCCAACTCAGTTCAGAAAGAGTACGAGCGACTACAAAGCCTGACAAAACAGAAGATCATATGGTGCATTATCCCATCAGCTTCTTCCAACTTTTAAGCGTTCATCAATACAACAGACAAGCGGCTTATCGTCCTACTGAGGTTGACTGCTGGAGTGGAGTATTACCCAATCCATGTGATGCAGTAGTTCGGTTACCAACAGGATTCTTTGGCTCAGGGTCATATGCTAGCACGGTTCAAAGAATACCCCCTGAGCTCTTACACTATGACTAGAGAACTATCTCGCCTGCTCAGTCGCTCCGTACGCTCATAAGAACTCCCAGCCATAGAAGGGAGAAGTTGCACAGCAAACTATGAAGCCGGAGTCGAGGAAACTTGGCCAATCTGCAGTGCCACCCCGAGTTGGACACTCTTTACCAAAGCCTCGGGCTCCAAGAGATCTAGAGATAACGAAGATTTTTAACATGCGCATCTTGTTGCTAGTTCTTACAGGTTGCAGTACATGTAAACACTCATTTGACTGTGATAATAAATACAGCAGAACATCTCTAGCCAGTCTGTTGATCGATCATGATTGATACAGAATGGAAATCGCCACCCTGACTACATGTGCATGACTGATGGAAGAGTTTGCCTTCTTTTCCCTACTGGTTTGGCGCTGGGGTAACCTAGATAATAGTCGAGTATTTCGTTTTATTGCCCCGACGTGGAAAGATTGGAACATTACTTCTTTGCTAAATAGGGCAAATTTTGTTCCTTCCGGTCGATAAGTCTGAAACTTATCACCATCCCTTCTGGCCGATAAGTCTGAAACTTATCATTGTCCCTGTTGGTTGATAAGTTCGGAACATATCATTGTCCATTCTGGTCGATAAGTCCGAAAATTATCATTGTCCCTGTTGGTTGATAAGTCCAAAACTTATCATTGTCCCTTCTGGTCGATAATTCTGAAACTTATCACTGCCCCTTCTGGTCGATAAGTTTGAAACTTATCATTGTCCCTTCTGGTCGATAAGTCCAAAACATACCATTGTCCCTTCTAGTTGATAAGTCTGAAACTTATCATTGTCCCTGTTGGTTGATAAGTCTGAAACTTATCACTGTCCCTTCTGGTCGATAAGTCCGAAACTTATCACTGTCCCTTCTGGTCGATATGTCCGAAACTTATCATTGCCCTATTGGTCGATAAGTCCGAAACTTATCATTGTCCCTTCCTACTCGATAAGTCCGAAACTTATCACTGTCCCTTCTGGTCGATAACACCGAAACTTATCACGGTCCCTTCTGGTCGATATGTCCGAAACATATCACTTTACCTTCTTGTTGATAAGTCCGAACATATCATTTTCCCTTCCTGGTAGATACGTCCGAAACTTATCACTGTCCCTTCTGGTCGATAAGTCCGAAATGTATCACCGTCCCTTCCTCGTTGATAAGTCTGAAACTTATCATTGTTCCTTCTAGTTCATAAGTCTGAAACTTATCATTGTTCCTATTGGTTGGTAAGTCTGAATCTTACCATTGTCCCTTGCTGGTCGATAAGTCCGAAACTTATCATTGTCCTTTCTGGTCGATAAGTCCGAAACTTATCACTGTCCCTTTTGGTCGATAAGTCTGAAACTTATCATTGTCCTGTGTGGTCGATAAGTCCGAAAATTATCACTGTCCGTTATGGTCGATAAGTCCGAAACTTATCATTGTCCCTTCATGGTCGATAAGTCTAAAACTTATCACTGTCCCTTCTGGTCGATAAGTCTGAAACTTATCATTGTCCCATCTAGTCAAAAATTTGAAACTTATCATTTTCCCTTCTGGTCGATAAGTCTGAAACTTATCATTGTCCCTGTTGGTCGATAAGTCCTAAACTTATCACTATTCCTTTTAGTCGGTAAGACCGAAACTTATCACTGTCCCTTCCTGGTCAATAAGTCTAAAACTTATCATTGTTCCTTCTGGTTGATAAGTCTGAAACCTATCATTGTCCCTGTTGGTTGGTAAGTCTAAATCTTACCATTGTCCCTTCCTGGTCGATAAGTCCGAAACTTATCATTGTCCCTTCTGGTCGATAAGTCCGTAACTTATCACTGTCCCTTCTAGGCGATAAGTCTGAAACTTATCATTGTCCCTTCCTTGTCGATAAGTCCGAAACTTATCACTGTCCCTTCTGGTCGATAAGTTCGAAACTTATCATTTTCCCTTCTGGTCGATAAGTCTGAAACTTATCACTATCCCTTCTGGTCGATAAGTCCAAAACTTATCATTATCCCTTCCTGGTCGATAAGTCCAAAACTTACTACTGTCCCTTCTAGTCAATAAGTCCAAAACTTATCACTATCCCTTCTAGTCGATAAGTCCGAAACTTATTTTTTTCCCTTCCTAGTCGATAAGTCCGAAACTTATCACTGTCCCTTCTGGTCAATAACACCGAAACTTATCACGGTCCCTTCTGGTCGATAAGTCAGAAACATATCACTGTACCTTCTTGTCGATAAGTCCGAAACATATCACTGTCCCTTCCTGGTCGATATGTCTGAAACTTATCACTGTCCCTTCTGGTCGATAATTCCGAAACTTATCACTTTCCCTTCCTCGTCGATAAGTCGGAAACTTATCATTGTTCCTTCTGGTTCATAAGTCTGAAACTTATCATTATCCCTGTTGGTTGGTAAGTCTGAATCTTACCATTGTCCCTTCCTAGTCGATAAGTCCGAAACATATCAATGTCCTTTCTGGTCGATAAGTCTAAAACTTATCACTGTCCCTTTTGGTCGGTAAGTCTGAAACTTATCATTGTCCCTTGTGGTCGATAAGTCTGAAACTTATCACTGTCCCTTATGGTCGATAAGTCTGAAACTTAGCATTGTCCCTTCCTGGTCGATAAGTCTGAAACTTATCACTGTCCCTTCTGGTTGATAAGTCCGAAACTTATCATTGTCCCATCTAGTCGATAAGTCCGAAACTTATCATTGTCCCATTTAGTCGATAAGTCCGAAACTTATCATTGTCGCTTCTAGTCGATAAGTCTGAAACTTATCATTGTCCTTGTTGGTCGATAAGTCCTAAACTTATCACTATTCCTTTTGGTCGATAAGACCGAAACTTATCACTGTCCCTTCCTGGTCGATAAGTCTGAAACTTATCATTGTTCCTTCTAGTTGATATGTCTGAAACTTATCATTATCCCTGTTGGTTGGTAAGTCTAAATCTTACCATTGTCCCTTCTTGGTCGATAAGTCCAAAACATATCATTGTCCCTTCTGGTCGATATGTCCAAAATTTATCACTGTCCCTTTTGGGCGATAAGTCCGAAACTTATCATTGTCCCTTCGTTATCGATAAGTCCGAAACTTATCACTGTCCCTTCTGGTCGATAAGTTCGAAACTTATCATTGTTCCTTCTGGTCGATAAGTCCGAAACTTATCACTATCCTTTCTGGTCGATAAGTCCAAAACTTATCATTATCCCATCCTGGTCTATATGTCCGAAACATACCACTGTCCCTTCTAATCGATAAGTCTGAAACTTATCACTTTTCTTTTCTGGTCGATAAGTCCAAAACTTATCATTGTCCCTTCCTAGTCGATAAGTCTGAAACTTATCACTGTCCCTTCTAGTCGATAAGTCCGAAACTTATCACTGTCCCTTCTAGTCGATAAGTCTGAAACTTATCATTGTCCCTTCCGATCGATAACTCTGAAACTTATCATTGTCCCTGTTGGTCAATAAGTCTGAAACTTATCATTGTCCCTGTTGGTCGATAAATTTGATCCTTATCAATTATCCCCTTCTTGGTCGGTAGGTCTGAAGCCTACCTTGCCCCATTTGGTCCACACTTGAAGAATGCGGTATCAATGGTGCCCCCCTATTTGTTTTGGGTGCCATACCGAAGGACTAGAATCAGAGCAAACTATGTTTCCTCCTTTTGGTTGGTAGCCCGAACTACCCAGATGACTTCCTTTATCAGTCATTTCCCGGTCGGCAGGCACCGTAAGTCCTGTCTAGCGCTTTTCTGAACATGTACGATAATCAGTCATGTCTCTTAGCAGCTGGTTGGTTGTCAATTTGTCAATACTTTATGTTTTGTTTCTCTGTTTGGCTTGGCTGTGGCGGCAGGACCTCTAGTGCAGACCTCTGGTATGTTTCTGGCTAGTGGCTATTTGCCCGTGGTTGACTCTTGCTTGTGGTCTCACGTGGGGTGTCTTTGTCAACTCTGAGCATCGGTCTCTGTTCAACTCGTCCTCCGACCTCACTCAGGGAGGGGCATCTGTAGACACCCCATTTTTCTGATTTTGTAGGATGGAGATGTCGTGGCTGATTTCTAACCCTCTTTGGGCCCATTTTATTCATGGAAGCCCACTTGGGCCCATGAAGGCCCACATAGGCCCATTTAGCCCCATTTGGGCCCATGCGGGCCCACAAGGTCCACATAGGCCCATTAAGCCCAAATTGAGCCCAAAGCCCATAATGGTCAATCATAAGCAATTTATCTCTTTCTCTTCAACCCAACATTTTATTTCATCCATACCATATCCATTAAATCATTCTTCATTTAACCTTTTTTTACCAAAAATCAGACAAACCACCTCATTGAACCCATTTCTTTTCTTCACCAAGCTCTCACGAATCAGCCACTGAGCTCATCCTCCAGCACTTCTCACCATTGATTCAGCAAGCCAACAAGCATCTCCAGCCGTCGAATGGGTAACTGGAGAGGCCTGGATCGCCGTCGAACACTGTCGACGGGCAGGGGACAAGGGGGAGCAACGAGGGGACAGCCGTTAGCATGCGATTAGTCTGTTTTTGCTTTTTTGGAGTTGGTTTAGTAGAGTTAGAGGGTCGTTATTTGATTATGTTACATGTTTGGTCCATTGTCGGTTTTGGGTTGGGTTCTTGTTTGCCTATAAAAAGGAGGAAGAAGACACTGAATTAAAGAGCGACACACCCCATTAGCACACGAGAGAACTGAGAATTGAGAGTGAGAAGGAGAGGAGCCGTGCGAGAGCTGTCGCGGAGGAGGAAGGAAGGCGTTTCCAGTGCTCCTGCGTGGCAATTGCTTCCAGGTTCACACTGATTCTCTCTCAATTGTTTGAATTCTGATCCTCCAGACATCCTCTCTTCCTAGAGTGTTTCCAAGGGATTTAGAGAGATCCCTTGGCTAGCGGTGCACCACCGTGCCCTACCGTCGCCACACTCCGACGACAAAGGTGGGGGGGGGGGGCAATCCAGAGAGCCTCCTAGATCCCTAATTCCTCTCTCCTTCTCCTCTGGCCTCCCCAATGCTACTTAGTTTCTTGTTTTGCCGCTCCGCCACTCGCAGCAGCCCGCACGACGCCTGTCGGAATGTCGCTCTAATCCCGCTATCGCCGGAGATGACAATGGGATCCAGAGTCGCCGCGTCAGCCTCTAGCCCCTCGCACGCCTCCAAAGCCCCAGAAACCCTCCGTCATATCCCGTGAAGCCTCCGGAACCATCATGACTGCATTAGGAGCCTTGGATTGCTCCAGCAGTGTTGCTCGCCGAAGGAAGCTACGGCGGCGACGGTCGGGCCACCATCTCGCTCCCCGAAGCGTCCGCATCGCTACAAAGGAAGCCCTGAAGAGTCCCATAGCCACCAGAAAGCCACAGAGCAGCCGTGCCTTAGACTCCTAAGTCCCTTTCGTCCCCAACGCCATCACTGGAGTCCCGCAATGGCGGAGGAGGTGGGGAGGCCTTTCCCACCGTCCGATCGCGCATCGGCTGCAGTGGATCTCTCTCTTTCTTTCCCCTCTTACTTCCTATGGGGTCTCATCAAAGATCAGACCTCCGGAGGCCCCCCTTTAGCTTCCTCTGACGGTCGGCGGCGGCGAAGCTCTGCCACCGACGCCGTCGTTTCTTTTTTCATTTCTTTTAAAGAACTTTAAAAACATTTTTAAGTAAAATCCAAAAGTTTTTACTCTTCTTGCATTTAGGTCCTTCTGGCATTACTTTTAGGTTCATTTATTACATTTACGTCCTTCCATCATTTTTCTAAAATCTTTCGAATAAAGTTTTAACTGAAAATATTACATGTTTTACCCTGATCATTTAAAATAATGTTTTCTGAGTTTAAAACTTTAATAAAAGTCCTCAAGAGTTTTTTGAATGTATTTTGTTTCAGACAAATTGCGTAGAAGACCCTAGATTTCCTTGGAACCTTTCTGACAATTCATTTTTTTCTGTAGAAATTGCATATCAACCCTTACACTTCTCCAAATGTTTCTGAATGCTCATTTTTGATGGTTTATTTGCATGTAAGCCCCTGCAATATTCTGAAACTCGCTGAAAAGTTATTTTTGTTGGTTAAATTGCACTTTAGCCCACATGATTCTCTGAAACTTTTCTGGATGCATGTTTTTGCTTGTTAATTTGCATTTAAACCCCTAGACTTTGTAGAAACTTTCTAGAATGTTCATTTCTTTGGTTTATTTGCATTTAAACCCTTAGAGTTTTTGAAAACTTTTCTGAAGCATGTTTTCTCAGGGTAAATTGCATTTTAACCCTCGGACATTACTGAAATTCTTCTAGATGCTTTTTTCTGCTATGCAATTTGCATTTAGTGCTTGTACTTCATTGGTTTACTCTGAGTGCCTGTTTTCAAGGGTAAAATGACCATTTTGCCCTTGAAACTTCTTGGATCATTTCTTAGACTTTTTCTTGCATTTTACTTTGATTTTCTGCAGAATTGATTTGAATGCATAATTAGTGGGTCAACTGCATTCTAACCCCTAGAGAACTTTATTTTGACTAGGGAGGCACATTTGACCCCATATTTTTTCATAATTACATAGAATGTGTTTTCCTATATATTTTCGATGATTTAGGCTTCCGAACTTCAATTTTCCTTTCTATTTGGCCTTTTTGCACAAAACCCCTTGAAGTTTTCATATTTGCATTCACACTTGCATTTTAAATGGACTTTCACATCTTTTTGTACATATTTTCCAGTCATTTCTTCTCGATTTTGCGCACGCTTTCCTAGTGTGATTCTGGCTTGGTTTTCTCCCTGTTTTCTGAATTTTCCTCGATTTTCCGTGGTTTTCACTTGTTTTGGTTTTTCATCGCCTTAGGGCGTACATTAAAAGGCTTGTCAAAGCCGACATTGTCCAAAAATAAATATTATTTTCCCCTTTTTGATTTTCTTGGATTTATCCCAAATTCGACTGTTTTGCGAGACGCTTTCCGAGAATTTCTTGATTTTCACGATTTTCCTCATCGCCCAAGGGCGTATAGTAAAGTGGCATTAACAATGCTTACATATGACCCTCGGATTAACTTTTTCCCTTGATTCCTTTTCTTTGCTTTCATTTGGCATGTTTTCAATCATCTTCATGCATGAGATTATAGAATTAGTAGACCATTAATAGTAGGAAACCTCGAAACACCGAGTTTTCTCGAGCGCATGGGGGTGCCTAACCCCTTCCCCATGCTTAACCAGAATCCTTACCTTTTCTCTAGCCCGCATTCATCTTGCATTATCCATTAGGAACGGATCACACATGCATTCTGCATTTTGTTTTGTTTCGTGATTTTCTTGTGTTTGTTTTGGTTTTCCTCGTGTTTCCATTAAAAGAATAGGTGGCGACTCCTTTCCTTATACTTTTTGTCTTCCCTTGGTATTTTTGGGTCTTATCTCTTCTTCCGGATTCACCATTCTCGACGTGACCGTATCGGATCTCCTCGTGTGTTTTCGCACACTGAGTAGTAGGAGAGCCGTGCAAGGGTTCCACCAGCATGGTCACATATATCCACAAACATCATCAACTTTCTAGAATTTTACTCAATTAATTGCTATTTTTAAAATTCTATAAATATATATTATGTTTTTAATTACTAGGAAAATTGTAGAAATATTAATTAACATGGGAATAATATTAAAACATTTCAAAAAATTCCCATATAACATATCGAAACCCAAGATAACCAAATATTAGATGAGAAATTTCCAAGATGATCGTCACCTGTCTAGGTAACGACAACCTCTATTGCCGATGGGAGAGGCGACAAAGCCCATCAAGGCAATGAATGAATTTTTTGCAGTTTTTCTCTAGTTTCTTCATTAATCCATAGAGTTGTATTAGAAGTCCAGAAGAATCTCTGAAATTGCATCAAATGATAAAAACATTTTTTTATGGTTAAGGTTATCAAACTTGCCACTAATTTGAACTTAGCAATAGTATTAACAATGCCAAAACTAACAAACTCGCATTAAGTAATATTTTTAAAGATATTATGAAAATTCTAGAATATTTGTTAAATATTGTTAGTGATGTGATTTAAGATGTCTCAAAAGCTTCTTATTCTTAATTAACTCTCAAAAATGTGAAAATGAGATATCTGTAGTGGTTGACCAAGAGAAGCATTTCCCTAAGAACTTGTATGTTGACAACTCATCTACCCAATATGAAGTAGGCGTAGGTGTCCTCATCATCAGTTTCAAGGGCACTTGCTTTAAGCACACCATCTGACTCGACTTCCTAGCCACCACTTACTTGTAATTTTTGAAAGTGAAATTTTAAATGGTTAAATATGAGAATTTGATATGGTGTTTTCAATGGAAATCCTTATGCTTTGAGTAATGATTTCTGAAAAAAGGAATCCTATAATGGAAAGTATTTCAAAGTGATTTTAAAGGAAATGTGTATGTTTAAAAAGGATTTTCTTGTTTTTCCAGATCCACATAGTTGTAGGGCAATGACTGATAGGGGTTTGAAGTCCTAGTGAGGTCGGTTACTAGTCCGAAGGTGTGGTCACCGTGGTTTGGGGCTCAGGTAAAAGAGACCAAGTTACCCTATTTGGTGGTGTTGACTAGGCCTAGGAATGAGACCATTAAAGAACGCATCCCCATGCCTATGAGAAAATAAATGTGATTATCTAAGGTTTGTTGGCTAGGGCGGTCGTACCCCCAGCATGGAGAGCTTCACCATGACAGTGCAGTACGGTTGGGGTTGGTACCTCGCTGACTGCTTGTGTCCTGGTCACCTTTGGCCATGGTGGCACTATTGGTTTTGACTTGAGCTATGTGTTTGGTTTTAAGCTAGAATCGACTTGACTATTGGCTTATGGTTTTAGCTAGATCCTAGCTGAGATAATATCTATCATTTATACTACTTTCTAATCGTGTTTGAATTATGATTTGAGTTTGCTTTGGATGTGTCTTTGGATTGAAATCTAGATTTGGATGTACTTGTAACACCAGTAAAATTCATTTTGTAATTATTTACATTTTAATGAATTTATTTCCTTGACGGGTGTCACTATTCCGAGACCCATATGTGTGATTTTGTGTTTTTGGGCTTGGGCCTCGTGGGCAGGCTTCTGATTTCGTGGTTGGCACTGTGCTTGCAAGCCTGGTGTGGGTTAGTGTGGGGCCCACGTTGTGGGCTGATTGGTGGGAGAGTTTTATGTGGTTGTTAGCTCGTGTGGGAAGCTGGTGCTTGCACAGTGCATGCATGCATGCAACTGCCATTTTGGGTGCTGTAGACACCCCAATTTTGAGCTCATTTAGCAGTAGGCTCCTCCAGTTGATGCTCTGGTCACGACCACCAAAACCCTAGTCCACGTAGGTTCCAATCAGACCTACACTAGCCCACATGACCCAATAACACACTAAAACCCATTAAAATTCACTAAAAAGCAAATAAAACACTTAATCCAGCTAAAATCCACCTTAAATTCCACAAATCCCTAATCAAACAAAATCCAATTAAATCCACTTAAAAATCCAACCATAAATCCTAATCCACTTAATCCAGCTAAAATCCACTTAAACCAACTTAAAATTCAAAAAAACCCTAATTAATCAAATTTTTAAACCCTAATCAAGTGAAAAGAAATTAAAATCCATTAAATAAGACAAAAACCCTAATTTAAGCTTAATTCAAAATAAATCACTTAAAAATCCAAATAAATAAGTAAAAACCGAATTAAAATGAAAATTCATTGAAAACCTTAATTAATAAAAATTTAAAACCTTAATTAATCCAAAAACCCTAATTAAACCCAAATAAACAGGAAAATCCCAATTAATCAGTAAATAAACCTTAATTAACCTGAAATCCCTAAATAAACCCTAATTAAAACTCAAAACCCTAAT
>JAMKQA010029938.1:0-13397 GCA_024699735.1 Posidonia australis
CGGGAAATGGCACTGGCCCATGGGCCCGGCCCGGGCCCGGCCGGCCCGATTTCCATGTCTACTTATATGTGATAAAACATGCATGAATATGTTAGGGATTAAAGAAGAAAATATGCAGGGCGCATGCAAAATTCACAGAGAAAATAAAAGAATAGAAAGTATTTTAAAACTACAGGGGCTAAAATGTAAAAAAAAAAAGGACTTAAAATAAATAAAAAAGGACCCAAATGCAACATCCTAAGGACCTAAAAGTAAATGCCTAAACTAAAGAGCTTGGGCCCAAATAATTCTCATTCGAAGATCGCCGGAGGATCACTGGCGTTCTCCCTCCAACGATCCTTCCGGCGATGCACCAACGGAGACTCAACGATGGAGGAAGGTGAACGGCGGCTAAGGAAGCTTCGCGGAGGCACGACGACGATCTCCGACGTGTCGGGAGAGGCTGAGGTGGCCTGAGGACCTCCACCCACCTCGCGCTCCAACGAGGCACCCTGTCAGCACTAGGGAAGGTGATGGCGAGGCGCGACGGTGATCCAGTGGCTGGAGCGGCACGGCGACGACTGGGGAGGTTTCAGTGAACCACGGCAGAGCTCCAGGAGGCAGCAGCGAGGTCTAGGGAGGTCCAAAGTGCTCCTCTCACATCTGACTTTGGCGACTAGCACAACGAAGGTCGTCGGGCCACTACGGTGGTCCAAGCGACAGCGAGGCGGTGCGGAGGGCTTCGTGGCGACGCGGAGAAGCTTCCAAAGGAGGTCGATTAAGGCTGGTGCGATCAGGGCACTCCAGGCAACTCCACGGCGGAGGGCATTGGCGACAGGGAGACGGCGGTGTTTCAGGGCCTATGGAAGTCGGGGAGCTTCCTCCAGATCCATAGGGCTCCGAGAGGAGGCGGATAGAGAAAGTAGGGAGGAGCCTCCCCCGATCCAGGAGGTAAACGACCTCACCGATGGTGGTGGACCCACCACTGGCGTCGGAGATGACAAACAGTTGGCTCGCTTGCTCCAGCGAGCCTCGACCTAGAACCTAAGGGGGGCCTCTAGACCTAAGAAGGCATGATTTTCAAATAGGAAGGGAGGGGAATTACCTGACTGGAGGTGGATGTCTGGCCCAATGAGGCTTGACAGCGGCGTCTGGAAGCAACTCTGGCGGTGCTCTAGCTGGGTGCTTTTAGAGGCAAAAGGAGTTGGGATCGCTCTCCTCATGGGCTAGGCTTCGAGGGAGGAAGGTCTTTTTGCTTCTGGAGGGGAGGCTCGATGCTTGGGGAGGCTAGGAGCAAAAGGAAGCAGATGATCAGTTTACCGACGGCGATAAGCTTTATACTCCAGCGAGGCTTTCCAGAGCCCTTGATCCTCCTCCCTCCAACGGATGAGCACTGTTGGACCGGGTGTGGGCTGGAGGAGGTTGACCGGAGATCTTGACGGTCTGAGATTCGGTCCGGAGACTTCGGGATATCGTCGGAGTTGTCGTCGGAAAATCAAGGGTCGTTAGAATTAATTTTGACTTTTATAAGGTCGTTGATTTGTATTTTTGAATGGAATAGTGTTGGACTTATGGGCCTGCGAATTGGGCTTAAGGTTTGGTTTTTCTTTTGGTTTTTTTTTGTTTTTGGAAATTTTAGGATTTTAGGGTTTTAATTTTAGGCTTTTAATTGGGTTTTATGGGTTTAATTAATTGGTTTTAAATTAGATTTTTGATTAGTTTAGGTTTTTTTTTTTGGTATTTTTAGGGATTTTTTAGGGTTTTGATTTTAAGTTTTTAAATTATGGTTTTGAATTTTAATTTAGGATTTTTAATTATGTTTTATGATTTTTAAAACTAAAGGGTCTGGGCCCAAATAATTCTCATTCGAAGATCGCCGAAGGATCACTGGCGTTCTCCCTCCGACGATCCTTTTAGCGATGTACCAGCAACGACTCAACGACGGAGGAAGGTGAGCGGCGGCTGAGGAAGCTTCGCAGAGGCACGGCGACGACCTCCGACATGTCGAGAGATGCTGAGGTGGCCTAAGGACCTCCACCCACGTCGCACTCTGGCGAGGCACCCTGTCGGCGTCGAGGAAGGTGACGGCGAGGCGCGACGGTGATACAGTGGTTGGAGTGGCGTGGCGATGGCTAGGGAGATTTCAATGAACCATGGCGGAGCTCTAGGAGGCAGCGGCGAGGTCTAGGGAGGTCCGGAGTGCTCCACCCACCTCTAACTCCGGCGACTGGCACGACGGAGGTCGTTGGGCTACTACGGTGGTCCAAGCGACTGTGAGGTGGTGCGGAGGGCTTCGTGGCGTTGCGAAGAAGCTTCAGGAGGACGTGGATTAGGGCTGGCGTGATCAGGGCACCCCAGGCAACTCCACGGCGGAGGGTCGTCAGCGGTAGGGAGACGACGGTGTTCTAGGGCCCAAAGAGGTCGGGGAGCTTCTTCCAGAGCCATGGGGCTCCGGCAGGAGGCGAATGGAGATAGTAGGGAGGCTCCAGGAGCCTCCCCTGATCCAAGAGGTCAACAACCTCATCGGTGGTGGTTTCACCACCACCAACGTCGGAGATGACGAACAGCCGACTCGCTTGCTCCAGCGAGCCTTGACCTAGAACCTAAATGGGGCCTCTAGACCTACAAAGGCATGATTTTCAAATAGGAAGGGAGGGGAATTACCTGACTGAAGGTGGATGTCTGGCTCGATGAGGCTTGACGGTGGCGTCCGGAAGCAACTCCGGCAATGCTCTAGCTGGGTGCTCTAGGAGGCAACAAGAGTTGGGATCGCTCTCCTCGTGGGCTAGGTTTTGAGGGAGGAAGGTCTTTTGCTTCTAGAGGGGAGGCTCGATGCTTAGGGAGGCTGGGAGCAAAAGGAAGCTGATCAGTTTGTCGACGGTGGCAAGCTTATACTCTGGCGAGGCTTTCTAGTGCCCTCGATCGTCCTCCCTCCAGCGGATGAGCACCGTTGTATAGGGCGTGGGCTGGAGGAGGTTGACTGGAGATCTCAGGGGTCTGTGATTCGCTCCGGAGACTTCGGGATATCATCGGAGTTGTCGTCAGAAAATCAGGGGTTGTCAGAATTATTTTTGACTTTTATAAGGTTATTGATTTGTATTTTGAATGAAATAAAGTTGGGCTTATGGGCCAGCAAATTGGGCTTAGGGTTTGGTTTTTCTTTTGGTTTTTTTTGTTTTTGGAAATTTTAGGGTTTTAATTTTATGTTTTTAATTGGGTTTTGTGGGTTTAATTTAATGTCTGATTTTGTAATTAAGGGTTTAATTAATTGGTTTTAAATTAGGGTATTGATTAGTTTAGGTTTTTGTTTTGGGATTTTTAGGGATTTTTTAGGGTTTTGATTTTAAGTTTTAAAATTATGGTTTTGAATTTTTATTTAGGCTTTTTAATTATGTTTTATGATTTTAATTAAATGTGTGGTTAAGGTTTAATTAATTGGTTTTAAATTAGCGTTTTAATTATTTTAGGTTTTTTTATTTTATTTTTGTTTTGGGATTTTCATGGATTTTAGGATAATTGATTTTAAGTTTTTAATTAGGGTTTTGTAATTTAAATCTAATTTTTAATTTTTGGGACTTAGGGTTTAATTAATTGGTTTAAAATTAGGGTTTTGAATTTTAAATAGGGTTTATTGGTTTATTTAAGGATTTTTGGATTTAAAATTAGGGTTTATTGGTTTATTTAGGGCTTTTATGTTTATTTAGGGTTTTTCGATTGATTAGGGTTTTGAATTTTAATTAATTATGGTTTTTAATGGATTGTGACTTTAATTAGGGTTTATTGGTTTATTTAGGGTTTTTGAATTTTAATTAGGTTTTTTTGTTTCATTAATTGGATTCTAAGTGTTTTAAATTTGATTTTGACTTGAATTAGAGTTTTGTTTCATTAATTGAATTTTAAGTGGATTTTAAATATGTTTTGTTTGGTTTTTATTTTAATTAGGTCAGAGTGGACTAATGTGAGCCTGAATGGGCTTGTGTAGGCCTAAGTGGGCTAGGGTTTTTGGTGGTCGCAACCAGAGCATCTTCTAGAGGAGCCTGCCGCCTAATGACTTCAAAATCGAGGTGTCTGCAGCAGGTTTGGCTTCTCTGATAGATTTGTTGAGCTTGTTAGATGGATGCTGAATAATAACTAGTTTTTTTCCTGTGATTAATGGTTGTCAATCTGGTTTTTTCAAATCTACTAGGGGGCTTAAGCAAGGGGACCCCTTATCACCTTCCCTGTTTATTTCGGCTTAGGAAGTTTTCAACAGAGGTTTAAAAAATTTGTTTGATGGTAATTTTTGTGAAAGATTCTCTACCACAAGTAAAGGTGGCACACCTTCCCTCCTTTTCTTTGCAGATGATGCTTTGATATTTTGTAGGCCGAACTCTCATTCTATTAATAGGCTCATGGATTTCATTTCCAAGTATGAGTTATCCTCTGGTCAGCAAATGGGCAGGAATAAATGCACGTATTTTTGGAGGAAAGATCTTGATACTCATAAGAATGTTAAGCTTATTACAGATTTCTCTAAAGGATCTTGGCCATGATTTATCTTGGTGCTCCTATTGCTCCAGACCGTATGTTCTCTCACTTCTTTCAACACCATGTGGACAAGAATTCCAATCGTATTGATGGATGGAAGGCACGTTTATTATCTATGGGTAGATTGGAATTGGTTAAAAATGTTCTTTCCTCAATCCCCATTCATACATTGGCTGTCATGAAAGTTCCCACAATCATGCTGGAATCTATTGAGAAGAAGATGAGGGATTTTATGTGGGGTTATTGTGATGGAAAGTGGAAACATCATTGGGTTAGTTGGAATAATTGTGTGTCTCCTCTCTCTGACTTTGGTCTTGGTATTCGTACTTTGAAGGATAGTCATCTCCTTTTTAAAATTAAAAGTTGTTGGAAGCTTCTTCAGAAGAATTCGTTGTGGAGTAAGTTTTGTTGCACAAAATATAATGTGGTCAACAACGGTTGGTGTACTCCTTTCTGTTCTGGGAGATGGAAAGATCTTATGACAATCCTTCCATGGGTAATTTCTTGTTCTCTTTGGTTCATTGATAAAGGTAACAGATCTTTTTTGACTGATAAATGGTGGTAAGGTAGTATTCTATGTGAATATTTCCATATTAATCCTTGGGCTAATCATTCGATAAGCATTTTTGACATAGTCCATCACCTAGATTTATTTTATGATTATATTGATGCAAACCAATACCATGAAATGTGGCAAGCTTTGACTGACCTCCAAGTTGATGCTTCTGGGGAAGGCCCTCTCTATGGAATTTTTGCCCACAAAAGTCTATTTTGCTATGGACGATGGGATGGAATGGGGTACCAATTGATAAGAACAGTAAAAAACTTAATATTCCTATAGCCTCTAAATGTGTTTGCTGTGTGCAGGCTAAATGTGAATCCTTGCAACACTTGTTTATTGAAGGAGATCTTGCTCAAAACTTGTGGCAATTTTTTGGCAAATTATTCTATATGCCGGTATCTCCATGTGCTTTCCACACCATCAATACGTGGGTTACAAAGGCTTCAGGCTCTACATATAGGAAGTTTCTTATTGGTGTTATTCCAGGCTTAATATGCTGATATATTTGGAAGGAAAGATGTAATAAAAGATTCTCTAATATCCATAAATCAGCTCCTCACATTTCATCTCTTATTATTGTTGATTGCAATATCATGCTAAAGGATAAGAAGTTTTGTGCTCCTGGAAGTAGGGCTGAGGTGCTTCATGCTCATGGCTTCAACGTGCCTAAATGTGTAGAGTCTTGGTTTATGATCATCACATGGTCTATTTGCAAGTATGGTTTTAAGGGTAATGTTGATGGCTCTTATATTTCCAACAACACAAGTGGAGGTGGCATTGTTCCGTCTCCCGAGGACCGTGTTATTATTGCATTTGCAAGGTCTTATGGAATTGGAACAAATAATGTTGCACTACAAGCGAAACAGGATTTTGCGAGGACACTTTTCCTCGCTAAGTCCTTGTTGATTCCTCACTAAGTCCTCGTTACAAACTTTAACAAGGACTTAGCGAGAAATAATTATCATTGGAGCTAAATAACTCGTTAAATTACTACTGTGAGGATATATCCTCGCAATGTACTCGTCCAATATTAGCGAGGATATTACGAGGAAATATTTCCTCGTAATTTCCTCGGTAAATGCTCGCTAAAATTTTAGCGATTGTATCATCCTTATAGTTTTAGCGACAAAGTTGCGAGGATATAGCGAGGACGTGGTCACACAATGTCCTCGCAATTGACTTGCTAAGTGCTCGATAAATAAAACGAAAGTCATTATTTTTGTGAGAACATAACGAAGAAATGTCCTCGTTAATACTGGGTAGTTAAAAAAAAAAAAAACAATACATTACAAAATTGAACCTGCTAAAATTTAGATTTATATACTTGGTAAAATGACATTCAAATACATTTACAAGTACATTAAATTACACATATACAGATTTTATAAAAAAAAGTTTTAATTGATCATACAACATAAGATTTTACACATCCAAAGTTTTTACAAAAAAGTAACTAATACAACACTGAAATATCTTAATACAAGTCAATAAATATAATACAAGGCAAAACGATATATTACATATCACTTTCTTTGGGAACCAACTTTCTTTCCTTTAGCTTTTGAGGATGATGCATGGATAGAGCGACGACGACGTCTATACTCCTCGAAATCCTCCTTATCATCACTTGCCAAATCAACTTTTTGCTCGTCTGTATATCTTCTAGTTATAAAAAACAAACTTAATATATATTGTAATGAACACAGATTAAATTATAATATTGAATTCAACATGATAATTTATATATATCAAAAATTTTAAAAGTAAATCAAATTTTACCTTACAAGTCGATCCTCCAAAACATGTATTTCATCTCTTATTTCATTCCTTACTTCAGTCCTTATTTCATTCCTTATTTTTGAGCGTATGTCGGCTCTGAAACTCTCTACTGTAGTTGCCATCTATGACAACTGAGAACTGAAGTACTCCGAATCAAATGAAGCAGAAGCCTAAGGCGTAGAAGGATACTACCTAGTAGAAGCCGCAGAAGAACCAATAGTCGTATCATCTGAGTAGTATGGATCCAAACCACCTAAGCCTTGCTTTCTTGATGAACTACCCACGTTCTTTTTCATTGAAACTTGCTTCCAAAGTTTCTTGTCAAAGGTTGGGTGTTCATCGACATTATCGTCTCCATATTTTTCTTGATATAAGAAGGTGTACCTATCCTGTACAAATAAACACAAAAAGTTAGTTAAAGATAATATAAAATATAAGTACATATTATTAAAATAACTTTAATTATAATCATTATTACTTACAAGTACATCCTTGGCACTCTGGGTTGACCAAACATGCTCTGACCCACTAGTGTGGGATGTAGTCCACCACTCTGCCATTGTAGGTTCCCTACATAGTTTAGTGACCTACAACACAAGTAAAAAGAAAACTGATACAAGACATTCCAATACTAACATTTGTTGACATCCAAATGAAAACAAGATATCCTATCTGTAACCATACTACCAAAGCCAACATTTCTGAAAGAAGAAACCAATAAAACTAAATAATGGAAAACGTGTAAGCACACCAATGATTAAAAAAATATCCAAATCCAACTCGTGGTTATAAACCTAGAACTCGATGGTCGATGCATAAGATCTAAAACTTTTTGTGATCTCTGATGAGATCCTATGACTCCTCTTGAAATTACTGCAAATAAATCAAGTTAGATACAAAAAAAAGTAGTACATGTTGACTAACACCAAATTAAAATAAAAGTTACCCGTCTGAATCAAGCTCCAAAAGAGATCGTGGTCCTTGAGAAACTTGAGCATATCCTCTTTGTTGTTGTTGTTGTTTTTGTTATTTATCAATCAAATTAAATATTTGTCAATAATTATAATTAATTTAAAGACTTAAAAAGTATAATTTCATTATAATATTTACCTGTTGCAGCTGGACGAGTAGACAACTCTGGCTGGACATGGCGTGCAGCACTACTCTGTGAAGTAGTACTATGCCTAAACACAGGAGAAGAGGTGGGAGCCTCAACCAAAGTGATCGGAGGTGTTCATCCAACCTCAGGTGGTGTCAGACCCTGTGAACGAATGAACTCAAGCAACTGAGCACTCGTATAAACACTAGAATCAATCTCTTGATCCTCTGATGAACCACATCTACCAAAATTACTAGAGCGTCGACCGCCTATACCAAATTCGGCCATCTAAAACCGTAAACAATACATTAAAAAATTCATATAAGATTCATGCAATTTACTAGATAAACATTATACAAAAATGATTATCATATTCTTATTACTTGATGATACTTACAAGCATAAAACAACGACAATGCTCAATAAGAAAGCCATGATGAACCTGAATTGAAATTAAGTTGTTAGTTTTCTATATTATCTTAATTAGTTGATAAATATCAAAATTAAATAACAGATCAGTATAGAATGTAAGTGCAGAAGGAGTTTAGAAAGTAAATTAAAGAAGATATTTGCCAAAATAACAATAAAATCTCCTTAATCTTCGTCACTATAGTCAATACTTTCTTCTTCTTCATTTTCATCATCATCTTCACGGTTATCTTCTACAAACGTTCTTTCTTCATCTTCAACTTGCCACAACACTAAATTTGATAGAATTATAGAGATTTAATCTAGAGTATAGTCAACAACTATCGGTTGTGGATGCTTGTAGTCAAGATGATACAAGTCTTCAAACTCATCATTCGTAGCATCATCGGCCATAGCAATGTATGCACGTGCTTTGATCTTCATTACACCGAAAGATTCATCTTTCTTCCTCTTTCTTGAAACTTGAGGTACATAACAGACTGGATCTGCTTGTGAAGCTAACACAAATGGCTCGAACCTCTTCAAGTATTTGGTTGATACAACATCTACAATATCATGCTTAATATCATGTATAACTCCTTCTTTAGGGTCATACCATTCACAAAGGAATAATATCATTTTATTTGCATCAATGTATTCCAACTCGAGAATCTCTTTTAAGATACCATAATAGTTAATATGGTCTTCTCCATAACAAGATCCGTTCACCATAACCCTTGAATTTTGAGTAGTTAATCCCCCACCGTATTCTTGTGTGTGAAATCGATACTCATTTGCAAAACAAGCTTCATACGACTTTACTTGAAAAATAGGACCATAAGTTAAGTCTTGTAAGAACTTTTGCTTTAGACTAGGATCAAGTTGGTTTATATGATTTCTAAACCACTTAGAAAATGTGTTCCTGAATAACTCCAAGATATCATCATCTTTTAGACTAGGACGGTCAACCATTAATTGTTCTCTGAATAGCCTGCACTTGAAAACTTAACTATAATAAGATAATTTATTATCAAAATTTATTGAATAGACATATCAAGAAATATAGCGAAAAATACTCGACAAAAGGTTCGACTTCTCAGCAATTATCAAGAACATATAACTCTGCAGCATCTTTCTCTTTCTAGGTGAGTAGAAATTCTTTTGCCTTTCCAAAAGGACGAACACTAGAACAAAAGATAGAAAGTATATCGTCTTGTTCTTCAACTCCTAGATCATCGTTCCTCTATGCTCGATTATGCATTATTTCAACCTCTGATAAGAAATATCTTGAGCAAAAAGTGGCAACCTCTTCATAAATATATTGTGCACTTATTGAACCTTCCACTCTATTCTTATTTCAAACTTTTCGTTTCAAGAAAAACATGTACCTATTAAAAAAGTGGATAAATTAGATAAACGATTTCCGAATAACTAAAAAGAAACAAACTTTCTTTACAATAACATGTACCTTTCAAAAGGATACATCCATCGATATTGCACTAGTCCACCAACTTTGGCTTCATAAGGTAAGTGGATCATGAGATGTTCTATCGAGTCAAAGAAGACAGGCAGAAATATCTTTTCAAGATTACACAATATGAGAACAATATTTCTCTCTAAAATTACTATGTCTTTCACAAACAATTTGGAGGAGCAAATAGCCTTGAAGATTTTACTTAGATCTGTAAGTACATCTATAATGGACTTAGGCAACAAACCTTTAAATGCAAGAGGAAGTAATCTCTCTATAAACACGTAACAATCATAGTTTTTCATTCCCTAAAAGTATATTTCTTGAGATCTACAAGTTGTGATATATTTAATGCATATCCATCTGAAAATTTCAAGTTACTGACCTACTCACACACTGCCTTTATCTGATTCTTATCAAGCATATACTTTCCCTTTGCCATTTTAGTCTTTCCATTAGTATGTTCTATCAAGTGCAAGTCCTTACGACTACAAACCAACTTCAAATCTCTACGTGGATTCTACGTATCCTTTGTCTTACCCTTGACATCCATTACTGTGTAGAACACATTGCCAAATACATTCTTCTCGATATGCATGACGTCTAAATTATGTCTAATTAAGAGCATAAACCAATACAGTAACTCCTAGAATATGCTGATCTTCGTCCAATTGTGAGTGATCCCAAATCCTTCTAATGTTTGTGGACCAACATCATGGCAGAAATGATCTACTCAAAGTTTAAAAGTCGATTAAAGACTTGCTCTCCCGACAACTTGAGGGGTGAGTAAGAAAGTTCGATTTTATTCTTCTTAAAAGCTTGTTTCTGTTTTCAATATGGGTGGTCCATGGGCAAGAATTAACGATGATAGTCAAAGAAACATGACTTTCGACCATATTGAAGCTGAAAGGACTTTGTGTATTTCATACAATGAGGACAGCTCATCTTTCCAAGTATGCTCCAACCAGAATACATCTCATATGTTGGGAAATCACTTATAGTCCAAAGTAATGCAACTTTCATGTTGAAAGTTTGTCGCTTGCTTGCATCATATGTCTCAACCCTGTGTCCTAAAGTATCTTCAACTCGTCTACAAGAGGTCCCAAGTACATGTCAATGTGTTTTCTAAGATGACTTGGACTAGGAATAAGCAAAGACAAAAATATGTACGACCTCTTATTACACATAGAAGGAGGTAGATTGTATGGTGTGATCATAACAGGCCAACAAGAGTAATCTTTTCCTCTACTATGTGGATTGAATCCATCACTAGAAAGACAACAACGATATTACGGTTTTCAGAAGCAAATGATGGAAATAACTCCTTCAGAACTTGCCAACACTTGGTGTTAGAAGGATGCTCCATATCAGAGTTCTGTGTATGATCTGCATGCCATGTCATATCTTTTGCAGTCTCTGCAATAATACAACCTCTTCAGTCTAGGTGCTAAAGGAAAATAACGAAGCACCTTCTGAGGTACATGTGTCTTTGAATCACTTTTGTAACGGGACTCGTGACATTTTGGAAACTCTAATTTATATTCGTATTCCTTGTAGTATAAGATATGATGTTTTGAACAAGCTGTTGGATCGAAAGGCTTCTCTAGAGGGGTGAATAGAGAATTTTAATTTTTAATATTACTTTATCCAATTTTAAATATCAAAAGAAAATATAAGCAAAGTGATTAATCAACTAATACTTATCACATACACTTGATGGCACAGAAAATAAATGCACAAGAAGAGATGAGAGAAATTGAAAACTCATGTGATTTATAGTGGTTCGGCAACCCTAGCCTAGTCTACTCCTCAAGATCCTTTTGAGATTTTTCGCTTATTCTTAAAATGATAAAGAGCTTACTTGTGTTGGTTGTCCCACCAACTCTTCCCTTGCTCCATCCACTTCTCTATCCCCGAGAAGCTAGAGCCTTTGCCTGATGCTTTACAACTTTGAAACTCCCCTCTCACAGAGCTCGTTTACAACAATAGCTTTACAATATCGCATGTGAGGAGAATATAGGACAGAAGGAATGTAGAATTACAAGTATATCATTGGTGTCATCTATCGAGGCTAATCGAGTCCTATTTATAGCCATAAGACCATTGAAGGATGTGTCTAACGACTAGAAAAATGGTCACAAACGGCTAGTCTTTCGGTATGTCCCTAGGACGCACTTCGTGCTTGTACTAGTGAGGATACATTTTGAGGCTGCAGTCGGGGCGGTTGAACTCCAACGCGGGGTGGTTCACAGCGGCACTGCAGTGTGAGTGTGGTGACATGGAATCCTCACCAGCTGCTTGTAGCCAGGTCGATCGCCTGTGGCCAGGGTGATGCGACCAGTTTTGGAATGGAAAAGTGTGGATTTGTGTGTGTACTAGTTCCTAGCTCGGAATTGTGATAAGTTGTGTTAATGGTTTTAAATGATGTTTTGGGCTAGGAAACCGATGATGTTCTCTTGTGTTGAATGTAAAGGTTTGTGAACGAGCATGAGGTTTTGAAAGAAAAGAAAAGAAAGTTTGAAATGCCATTGTTTTCCAAGTTTTTCTAATTGAATATGTGATTTTGGCAATGGTGGTTTTTCTGATAGTGTTTTTCGTGGATTTTAGCACTGTTTTTGGGACGCGTACTGGGTGACATTCCTGTCACTCACGTGTGTTTTCCTTGTCTCCTTTGTTTTAAGTGCTCAGGTGTAGGAGTAGTCTAGTCTGGTGCATCTTTTCGAGCCATGTTTGCCACACACAGGTCTGGGTGATTAGTTTTATTTATTTAATTCTGTTATTTAGATTCTTTTGGCTACTCTTGCGTAGTTCTTGTACTGTTGTGTAGCACCGGGGTGTTACACTTGGAGTGCTTTCTTTTTGAAGGGTATTTCATTTCTTTTGCTAATTTTCATTTTAAGAAGTGGATAGTCTCGTTTGATATGTCCTGATTTATTACATTTAAAACATAATGGAGGATCATCTTTACTTTTATCTTGGTGTTTATTTAGTTTCTTCTGAAATTTTCCTCTCTTTATGAATTTCTTGAATTTTCTAGTTAAGAAGGCTATTCAATCATCTTCCTTTTCAGATTCTTCTGAATCAGATGTAACTTTTAGAGCACTATTTTTCTGTTTAGAATTCTCAATTTCTAGTTTGTCTTTTTCCTTTTCTTTTAACTGGACTTCATAAAATGTTGGGTTATCTATTAGGTTTTCTAAGGAATAGGTATATAGATCTTTGGCTTCTTCTATAGCCGTGGTCTTCTTTTCCCATTCGGGAGTTAGAGATCTAAGAATTTTTCTTACTAATTCACTTTGAGGATAATTTTTACCAAGGGATTGAAGGTTGTTTGTAATTTCATTAAGTCTTGTGAACATCTCATTTATTGGTTCATTATCTTTCATTTTAAAAAGTTCAAATTTGTGAACTAACATGTTTATTTTCGTCTCCTTGACTTGGTTGGTTCCTTCATGAGTGACTTCTAAAATATATCAAGCTTCATGTGAGTTTTTACAATTTGAAATCCTATTAAATTGTTCTTTACTAACAGCACAAAATAGGATATTTAGTCCTTTAGCATCAAGTTGTGC
>JAMKQA010029939.1:0-36052 GCA_024699735.1 Posidonia australis
CACAGTCTTGTTCATAACACATTATTAGTGTTCCATTTCAAAACTTTTTCCAATTTTTCAAATACCATTTTCCATTTCATTCTTTCCGTTGCAGGACTTTGTTTCCTTGCAACACTTGACCCTCCACTGGGGTCCCAACTCAAGTCATTAAAACCACATTAAAACCATAAATTGGGTCTCATGCCCAAAACCACAAAAAATCATCTTTTTCATTCGTTTATAGGGTCAAAACCCAAAACCACATCCAAATCCATTTGTTTGGGGTTCCACATGCGTCCATGTTGTCACACAGGGGCAAACAACATTCACATGAACCCACCAGACCATAACAACCACTTAACATTCATTAAAAATCACCTTTTAACCTTTAAAAGTCAGGGCAAAAACGGCATACCAAATTTTCAATTCGGTATACCAAAATTTCCTGTTTCGGTATGCCGAAATCCCCTGTTTCGGTCGACCGGAAGATTTCGGTCAACCGAAACCTAGGTCCTGGCCTAATCTGCTAGGATTTTGGCATACCGAATTTTTTTCGGTATACTGAATTCTTCGCAGACAAAGCACCCCCGCTCAGGCAGCGAAAAATCGACCCAAGTGGGAGTCCCGATCGAACCCCCCAAACATGCATCATAAATTTCCATAAAATCATGGGGTGTAGACCCTCAAGTCTACTTCAAAACCCCTCAAACCATTCATGATTTCATCAAGCACACAACACATACAAAAATCACAAGGGGAAAGGGCTCAAGAACGACTACTGTAGCCTTCAACCCCAAAATCACTTTTTTTCCCCCAAACATGAATCCTAACCGCATGATCTCTACATTCTCATACAATACAACACATTTCCATTCATTTCATGATTTTTCTACAATTTTCCATGCATTATCTTTATTTTCATGCAATTAATCCAACAGTTAACAAAACAACAAATGGAGAAAAGGGAAGGGGTCGCGTACCTGGCACAGCACCCGACGACCTTCCCTACACTCTGGCGAACCTCCTCGCGCCTCGGTGAAGCCTCCACTGCCGGCGGAACACATGGGCGGCTCACCACCTCCTTGGTTACGCACCGATCCTCTCCCTCTCCACCTCTCTCTGTCACCCCTTCCTCTCTCTCTGCATGTTGTGACCTCCAATTATCCTCCTCTCCACCCGCATCGCGTCGGTGGCCCATCGCATCGAAGGAGACGACGAGGCACGGAGCAGTGTCGCTGGTGGCACGGGTCGGGGAAGGGAAGGGGATGAGGAGAAAAGTATACAGCTCGTGAGAGGAAGGAAAGGAAGGAGAAAAAGGAAGGAAAAGAAAGGAAGAAAAGACAGGCACGCAAATCGAGGCAACTGTGCATCCTAAAACTGGACTCAACATGGATCCCAAATCACAAGCAGATGCACAGAAAGCCAACCACAACCTCACACAACCAAGAAACAACAGATTATCCATTAATAAACCATTATACACAATAATGCAAATAATTACATGGTTTATAATAAAAATGGATAATCAGGCCCAGATGTCACAGGATAACACATAGGTCACCTCCACAAACAATGGATAACACATAGTATCTCTTTGTAACCTAGACAACTGTTTGATATGTGGATGTGTTTTGTTGGTGTGCTTGGCCATTTAGGTTCTTTTCTCATGGCAGGCTGATTGGCCAAGGTATTGTTTGACTCAAAGAGTTCCTTCTCCTATGTCTTTAAGTCTTTCACAGCAGAGATGGAGCATAGACTGGTTAGATTGGCCTTTCATCTTAATGTGGTGACGCTACTGAGGGAGTACAATTTAGCCTAGAAGTATTTACGGTCTGTTGACTTGACGCTGAATGGCAAAGAGTTCGATGCTAGCCTTATCATTATGGACATGTAGGAGTACGACGTGATACTCATCATGGACTGGTTGCCGCAACAATCTTCTTTGATCGACTATGCTCGGAAAAAAGTATATTTTGGGTCTTCTAGAGATGGTTCCTTCTTTGTACAAGGTGTGTGTTGAGGTGAGCCTAAGCTTATCATTTTGGTAATGAAGGCTTACAAGTCGCTAGCTAAGGGTTGTGTGGGTCATCTGGCTAGTATAGTTACCTCCACTTTACCTAAATTGGGTGTTCACGACATCATTGTAGTTTGTGAATATCTCAAAGTGTTCATGACAATTTACCTAGCATGCCACTTGACATGGAAGTAGAGTTCTTGATGAAGTTTTTTCTAGGGTCTGGTGTTGTTTCGAAGCCTCCTTACCGTATGATAGCAGTAAATATGAGAGAGCTCAAGACTTAGTTGCTGGAGTTGTTGGACAAGGGTTTTATTAGGCCTAGTGTTTCTCCATGGGGAGTGCCTATCTTGTTCGTCTACAGGACAGATGGTTTGCATCAACTATGTATTGATTACCAAATGCTAAACTAGATCACGATGAAGAACAAGTATCCCTTGCCCCGCATTGATGACCCGTTTGACCAACTGTAGTTTGCTTCTATATTTTCAAAGGTTGATTTGAAGTCAAGGTATCAACAGTTGAGGATACGAGACTTGGACATTCAGAAGATTGCTTTCCGGATGCGATATGGTCATTATGAGTTCACGGTTATGCCCCTCGGTGTAACCAATTCACCAACCACATTTATGGACCTAATGAACAAGATATTTAGCCCTTTTCTAGACTAGTTTGTTGTAGTGTTTGTGGATGATGTATTGGTCTATTCCTTGAATGTGGAAACTCATGCCTTGCACTTGAGGGTAGTGCTAGATACTTTGAGGCAACATCAACTGTATGCTAAGTTCTGCAAGTGTGAGTACTAGTTGAGCATGGTTATATTCCTCGGCCATTTGATTTTTGGAGAAGGCATCATAGTGGATATTGCCAAGGTGGAGGCAGTGAGTAGTTGGGAGACACTAAGGAAAGTAATGGAGATCAGAAACTTCATGGGTTTGGCAAGCTACTATAGGAGGTTCATCAGGGAATTCTCCTCCATAGCCGTGCCTTTGAAAAAGTTGATGAAGAACAAAATCCCATTCTGTTGGGCCATTGACTATGACGCGTGCTTCAATGTAACACTTGTAAATTTGTTTTGTAATTATTTACATTTTAATGAATTTATTTGTAGGCAGGTGTTACTATTTTGAGGCCCATTTGTGTGATTTTGTGGTTTTGGACTTAGGCCTCGTGGGCCTACGGCTGTTTGTGTTTCCTATGCTTATCCCCACGTGGTTGGCACTGTGCGTGTGGCACTATGCTTGTGTGTCAATGTGTGGGGTCCTGTGTGTGGGCTGATTGGTGGGGTGTGTTGGTGTGGTTCCTGTGCATGCCCCCTATTTTTCTTTCTTTCCTTCTTCTCCTTCCTCCTCACACATCCTCCTTCCCTCCTTTTCCTCATGACTACTGGCTCCTCCCTCCACCTCACCTCTCTACTTTCCCCTACTCCCTCCCATTCCCTTTCCCCCTTTACTCACCCTCTCCCGTCTCCCTCTTTCTCTCTCTCCCTTCCTCTCTCCCTTTTCCCCCCTTTTTTCCTACCCTGTTTCTCCCCTACTAGTGGTGCCTGGGAAGAGCAGAGGTTTGTGACAGCTTGAGGTGGTGCGTAGAGCTCTAGTGTAGTGTCCCTGAGGTCATGGAATGGCCGAGGACTACTGGGATTGTCGAAGTTGGCTAGAGACTAGATTTGAGTCATTGGAGACTGTTTTGAGGTATGCACCTCCAATCCAATGTGTAGAATACATGAAAAATGGTAGAATTGCCTAGGAAGCATGTAATCTAGGATAAATTTAATGTTTTGAATTTATGGTGAATTTATATGGCATTTAATGGCTTGGGTTGGTTTTGAGTCAATTATGACTGACCCCTCTGTGCTTGAGAATTTATATCTCATTGTGTGGTGAATGGATTTCGGTTTTGTCTATGTGGTTTTGGAGTAGACTCGTGCATCTACCTCTCATATTTATCTTAAGAATTGTGGATTTTACTTAGGGGGTTTGTCGCTTGCTCCCAATTGGGAGATTTTTTTGGGTTTCTCTAGTTCAAGGCTATTTGATTTCTGACAGAAAACTTGGGGTGCGGCCCGTATGCGCAATGGACATATGCAGGTTGGCCAAGGAATTCTGGGGTGTTTTCTGAGAGCTTTTGAGTATAGACCCACGTTATATGCTAGTTTTGACTGCTTTGAAACATGTTTTGACATAGTGGTAGCTTGCCCAAGTGTTTGAGAGCCTATTTTACGAATTTGTGGATTTTTCGTTGAGGTTTTGGAAGAGTTTTTCAAAGATATAAAATGATTTTGAAAATGGTTTTCAAAGGAATGATATGGCTTATTTTGAAAATGGTTTTTCCTAGGCTTTTGTGTGCAGGCCAAGAGACCATGGGCCATGCTATCTAGACCAAGGGGTGTGACAACACTCGCTGAATGGTCGGGTGCGTTACCTAGGTTGAGGTCAGAGGTCGAGATATTTGAGGTGGAGATTCATCAGGTCTTAGAGGCATGAGACTCCTTGGCTATCGTTTTGAGGCTAAGGTTGTGGTCCACGGGTTGAGGTGTTTGTGGCATATGGGGACGTATGATACTCCTACTGTCGTTGTAAGCACTGAGGCTCAAGTGTTGTCGAGTGTGGAGGTATGAGACTTCCTCTTGAGCACCGTGTGGAAGACACCGTGAGGAGGCATACCTTGTTGTGACCAGTGCTGGAGGGACACGTGCCCCATAGTTGGTAGCATCCTGAGAGAAAGGATTGCCTTCCTAGGAGGAGTTGGCTTTGTGAGGGTTCTCTAGGCTGTAGGATCGTAGGACAGTATCGCTCCTGCATAAGGTAGTGCCATCGTGGCAGTGTAGTGAAAGTTGGTTGCTTGACGTTAGGTTTCCCAACTCATTATGTGTGGTTTTAGCCATTGAAGGCCTTACTTGTGTTTTAGGCCAATAAAGCCTCTGCCTGTTTTGGTTTGGTCGATGTGGGTCGTGTTTATTGTGGTTTGGGCCTAGTAGGACTTTGTTTTGTGGTTTTCAGCCTGTTGAGCCTGAGTTGCTAATTTTTGATGGATTTGGAGAAAATGATTGCGAAATGATTTTAAAGTAAAATTACTATGTTTTGTTTTCCGTCATTTTCGTGGTGTGTGTGCTGGGTGACTTTTGTCACTCACGCTATTTTCTCCATGGCTTTTCGGTTGCGGGTGTAGGCAAGTAGGTGAGTTTTTACATAGTGCATATAGTCTGGAGTCTCGTAGCCGCACACATAGGTTCTTGGTTGTTTAGATATTACTGTTTAGCTTTAATTTCCTGTATTTTAATTGTTTTAAATTATTGTGGAAATTAGTGGCGTTACATTCTCTCATGTTGACTTTGCCTTCTAGAAGTGCTGGCTTCATAGTGTATGGTGATGCCAATGGTGTGGGATTGGGTTGTGTTCTAATCCAGCATGGTAATGTCATAATTTATGCTTCTTGCCAACTAATGGATCATGAGAAGAACTATTTGACCCATGATCTAGAGATGGCTGCCATGGTGTTCACCCTTAAGCTTTGGAGCCACTATTTGTATGGAGAATAGTTTGAGGTCTTCATTGATCATCAGAGCCTGAAGTATATCTTCACTCAAAGGGACCCCAACTTGAGGTAGTGTAGGTGGGTGAAGTATCTGAAGGACTATGATTTCAGTCTATCGTACCACCTTGGGAAGGCCAATGTTGTGGCTGATGCTCTGAATCAATGCACGCACGTGATGGTGAGCCTGATGGTCAAGGAGTGGACCATGCTAGGGGATCTTGTGGGTTGCAGGCCTAGAAGTCAAGCTCAGGGAACTGTTGGTGCTTTGGTGGCCAACATATCCGTCTGCTCCAAGTTGGTGGAATTTATTATCGCCTGTCAATAGCTAGATCCTTTTGTTCCGGCTATTTTTGAGAAGTTGGAGGTTGATAAAGAGCCTCATTTCTCTATTAGGGTATATGGAGAGCTGAGATATGATCCCCACTTGTATGATCCTTGTATGGAAAGGAGAACACATCTCTATAGATTTTGTGACTAATTTGCCGTGCACTAGCAAAAAGAACGACACCGTGTGGGTGATTGTGGATCGGTTGACCAAGTTCGCACATTTCGTGGCTATTCAAGTGAATCTTATGAGGCATCGACTGACAAAGTTGTATGTATCAGAGGTCATTCGGTTGCGCGGTGTTCCTATGTCTATGGTGTTAGATAGTACAAGGTTTACCTCAATGTTTTTGAGGACTCTGTAGGACAATTTTGGCATGGTGCTTAACTACAATACTGCTTTCCATCCTCAGTCGAACAGTCAGACAAAGAGGATCATCTAGACGCTAGTGGATATGCTTAGAGCATGTGCCTTGGAGTTCTCCTACAACAACTGCTACCACTCGAGAATTGGGATGGCGCTATACGAAGCATTGTCTGGTAGGCCATGTAGATTGCCCATGTGTTAGAGCAAAGTAGGTAAATGTCAATTGCTTTGTCTTGAGATTGTGCAGCTGTATGTGAACAAGGTAGATCTGATCCGTAGCAGATTGGTGACTACACAGAGTCAACAGAAGAGCTATGCGAATCGAAGGCAAAGACCACTGGAGTTTCTAGTGGGAGACTGTGTTCTTGAAGGTATCACCAATCAAGGGCGTGATGAGATTTAGGAAGTGTGGGAAGCTCAGTCCCCATTATATTGGCCCTTACTAGATCACGTAGAGGATTGGTGAGGTGGCCTATAGGCTTGATTTACCACCAAAGTTGTCGTCTGTGCACGACGTATTCCATGTCTTCATGCTGAGGAAGTGTCTAGCTGATGCATATCAAGTGATTCTAGTTCAGCCAGAGGTGCTCCTAGAGGACTTGTCCTTTGTGGAGGATGCTGTGCAGATCATCAACAGGAAAGAACAGGTGTTGCGGAACAAGGTGATTCCACTTGTTCTTGTCTGATGGCGGCATCATGGAGTAGAGGAGGCCACGTGGGAGTGCAAGGATGCCATCCTAACCCAGTACCCATACCTTTTCACCTACTAGTGCTTCCAAGGGCGAAATACTTTTGTAAGGTGGTTAGGGTGTAACCCTTGGAAATTCATTTTATTGTAATTATACATTTTAATGAATTTATTCTAGACAGGTGTTACTGACCCGAGACCCATTACTGTGATTTTGTGATTTTGGACTTTGACCTTATGGTTTATCTCGTTTGGTGCCTTGTCCATTAGTGGAGGCACTATGCTTGTACTCCTCTGTACAAGGGTGTTCATGTGTTGATTGTTTGGGGCTTGTGCTTCGAAGGTTGGTAGGTGGTTGGGAAATGCAGGTGTGCATGTGCATGCATGCAAGAGTTGTTGGACGCACGCACCTAACTCTCCCATGCATATAAAGAGTGGAGCAATGGGCTGTAGTCTCCCACATTCCATCTCCTTTCCCCACCATTTTTCCCTCCTCCTTCTTGAGCTTGTGGCCAGCCAGCACTAGAGTTTTCCATCCTCTTCCTTTCCCCTCCTTCTCCCCTCACCCGTATGTGCAAGTGAGCAAATAGGAGAGAGATAGAGAGAGGCAACGACTTAGGGTGCTATGATTGGTGACTGTGCATGGTGGTGTGCTCTGGAAAGGCATCCGCAAGGTCGACTAGAGGTTGAGGTTGTCACTGGTGGAGTGCTTGGATGGCCAGTGATTTGACTTGGGTGGTCGGTAGTTGTCATGAGGTAAGCTTCTCACTCCCTTATTTAGAAAAGTATGAAATTGGTAGAAAATCCTAGGAATACATGAAACCTAGGTAAATTTATGTTTCAAGAATTTTATGAGAATTTATGATGATTTTTGGGTGCATTAATGGCCTATTAATGGTAGTCGTTGGTTTGGGTTATTTTTGACCCTTCTTGCTTTGTGATTTTGTTTCTCGTTCTATAATGCATGGATCGTCGTTTTGTTTGTGTGGATATGGAGTAAAGTCAAGTGTCTATGCCTTGTATTTATTTTATGGATTGTGGATTTTCTTTAGTGGGTCCACCCATTAATCCCTCTTGGGTGATCGAGCAGGCTACGGCTTCGGTTGTTTTCCAGTTTTTGGAGAAAATGGTATGCCAAATTGACTTTGTTATGCTGATTTACTGCCAGATAGGTCCTTGGGCCCTGTTTCAGTCGACCAAATTTATTTGATCTACCGAAATGAACCTTGGGTGTTGACCAGTCAATTGGTTTGGTCGATTGATTAATTTTTATCTATCAAATCAAGGATTATCGATTTTCCATTCAAAATTTTGTCTACCAATCTGGGTTTCTAAACCAGGTCTGGTTGACCGTTTTCTGTTCGGCGTGCTAAACCAGGCCCAAGTTTGAATTATAATTGAGATGTTGATTTTGTCGGATTGGTTTGTATTGGCTATATTGAGTTGGATTGTGGGCCATCAGTGGTGGTCTATTGTGGACACTTGATGTGCCAGTTTTGTGAATTTTTGAAAAGATATAAAATGATTTTGAAAATTGTTTTCAAGAGTTATAAATAGCCCTAATTTGGAAAAGGATTTCCTTGTTTTTTGTGTGTGGGCCGAGATATCATGGGTAGTGCTACTTGAACTAGGGGATGTGATGGCATTCTCAAGTGGTCAAGTACGTCACCTATGTTGAGGTCGAGGACCAAGATATTATAGGTGAGTGTTTGTCGAGTCCTAGAGGTATGAGATTGCCTGACTATCATTCTTAAGACCGAGGTTGAGGTTCGTGGGTTGAGGTGTCATCTGGACCTGGAGGTATGATACTCCGGTTGGTTCCAAGTACTTAGACTTGACGTACTGTTAGGTGTGGAGGTATGACACTCCCACTCTCTAGCTACCAAGTGGAAGACATCGAGAAGATAGACCCTATAGTGTTGACTAGAGTAGGTAGTGCACATGTCCTATGGTTAGTAGCATCATGAGTGACAAGACAACCTTCCCAGGTGGGGTTGGCTCTTTGAGGGTTTTCCAGGTAGGAGGATCTCAGGACAGATTCACTCCTTGCAGGGTGGCGGGTTCGTGGTAGTATAGTGCACCTCACTGGCTGCTTGTGACCAGAATTGGTTGCCTAGCACCAAGCATCATGACTCAGTGTGTTCTTGGTTTTGGCTAGTATGGCTCGTGCTTTAGGCTTTGGCTAGTTGGGCCGTGCTTTGGACAGTTTCGGCTATTAGAGCCAGGTTTTTGCTATACAGATGGTTTCCCGTGTGCCTGTGATTTCAAAGAAAGAAAATAATGTTTTGAAGTCAAGATTTTGTGATTTTAGCCAATTAGGCCTGTGTTTTGAGACTTGGTGAATTTGGTGAAAATGAAGTTTTAAAGAGAAAAGTTTAGCCTTGTTTTCTATGTTTTTCTGTAGAATGCATGTTGGGTGACTTTTCTAGTAACTCACGCACTTTTCTTGTGGTTTTTAGTTACAGGTGCAGACATGTAGCTATTGTGGTCTCTAGTGCACATAGTCGAAGTCTCATAGCTGCACACATAGGATTCTAGTAGTTTAGATGCTTTAAATTAGCCTTTAATTTCCTATAATTTAGCATTTAATTGTTGTTGAAATTAATTAGCCTAATGTGTTTGTATTGGTAGCGACGCATGTCGTTACAGTTGGTGTCGTGGATTTTCCAAGCATAAAACCAAACGTTAGCCATGATGCATTCCCTTGACTGCCCATGGTGGATTAGTTGGCCATGTACCTAGTGGAGTCATTGCAGTGGCAGTGGAGTGGTTGTACCTAAAACACGATTGAGTTGCTCATGGAGTGGTTGGCCATGCATGCAACCGATCCACGAGGGTAGTGGCTATATAAGGAAACAATGTCTTCTCCCGTAAGCCAAAGAGCCGAGCTTCTCCCGCAAGCCAAGCCTGAGTCTTCCACGTGAAGCCTCCTTCTTCTCCTTCTTATACACCTCCTTTTCTTCTTCTTCTTCTTTTTCTTGTCCTCCTTGAGGAATCCAGATGTGAGAGAGAGAGTGAAGGTGACATAGAGGAAGAGCTTATCCAAGGGAATTGAGGTTAGAGCAACATTCATGGGCTCATGGTGGTCTCTAGAGCATGTGGTGATGGCTAGAGTCGTCGGAGGTGGTCGTCGGTGCCAAAGAAGATGGTCACTGTGCATCATCTTTAAGGTGCACACTCCACACCTTTGCCTCATTTAGCGTAAAATCTATATGAATGTGTTCCTTGTATGATTTTTAACATAATGGATGGGATTTCACAATTTTTGGTTAAGTATACGATTTTAATTGCAAAAATTTAATTGTGGTTGGTACTATTCATCTAAGGTGTTGTTTGGTGATTTCACAAGTTATAATGCATGAAAATTGATAATTTTAGTACCGTTGTTTTTTGGTATATTGTTTGTCGAGTTTTGTGTTCTGTAGTGAGAAATAAGAATTTGAGGTGTTGTTGGGTGCCGATTGTTTGCACCCTAAGCTCTGGAAGTTCAGGGCCACTCATGTGGAGGCCCCGTGGGTGAGTCCAGCATTTTGGAGGCACCATGCAGGAGATGAATTAATGTTTTGGTAGTTGTCATGTTGACATTTCGGGTTCCAATATGATGTTTACATTTGTGATTATCTTGGTAATGTAAAAATGACCTTGAATTGGATTTCGAAATAAAAAAGGTAATGTTTCTAAACGGAATTTTTTCCATTGTTTTCCGGTGTGTAGTGGACTATGAGACTGAAGGGTTGTATTGTTTGGACCTGAGGGTGTGACAACTAGACCTAAGGGTCCTTAGATGGTCAGGCGCATCACCTAGGTTGAGGTTCGAGACCAAGAGGCTGTAGGTGAGTGCTCGACTCCCTATGGAGGCTTGAAACTCCAGAGTTGTCATTCACAAGGCCGAGGCTAAGGTTTGTGGGTCGAGGTGCTGTCCGGACCTAGAGGTGTGAGACATTGATTGCTCTGGGTACTAAGACTCAAGGTACATCCTTACCTAGTGGTATCGTGGCAGTAAACAAGGGAGGTATGAAAATCCTAAGCAGTTGGACATGATACCCTAGTTGCAACGAGTAATGAATTGTTGGTAGGTGTTGGTAGAGCCCCTGGTAGGGTTTGAGCACTGAGTTAGGGTGTCAAGAGGACGTATCCTGTGGTTTGTCCTATGTAAGAGGAAAACACGCCTAAGAGTAGGGTGAGCAGGCTTTACGTAGTTGTCGTTAGCCTTTTAAGGGTTCCTCTGGTGAAGGAACGCTAGGACAGGCAGACTCCTCCACAGGTTAGTTGTCCGTGGTAGTGCAGATGCTAGGGTGGCCCTTAGTGGTCTACGTGTGGCTAGAGTTGGTTGCCTAATGTCGAGCTACTTGACTCACTGTGTGGTTTTGGTTTTTCCACATTGTTTTCTGCAGTTTTTGGCCGATGAGGCCCGGTTTTATCATATGGATGTTTTCTGGTGGATTTAGTGAAAATGAGAAATAGTTTTGGAAATTATTTTAAAGTCCAACAAGATTTTTATATTGTTGTCATCACCCAGTTGTCTCGTGGTTTTTGTGGAGTGTGTATTGGGTGACTTTTTGGTCACTCATGTGTTGTCTTTTGTGTTTTCAACTGCAGGTGTAGATGGTTAGTTGGTGTTTCACTAGTACATGTAGCTTGGGTCATTAGCCACACACTACAGTTTCCTAGTAGCATAGAAGCTTTTTAGATTGCCTTTAATTATTGTATTAAAATATGTTTAACTGTAATCAAGCTATTGGATTTGGTAGTAACGGCTCGGGGTCATTACATATTTTCTTTACACCTTTACAACATGAGAACTGACAGTTTATAAATAAACAAGCATTCTCTTCTGTCTAATACTTCAAGCTCAAGAGTTGAACATGGATGAACATATGTTGCAAGATGCCTACGTTGAACAAGGTTTACATTAGAAATATTGATTATTGTTTTGTAAATTCTATCTATAATTGAAGGAGGGTCTTCATCCTTACATTTAAAATGAATGTTAATCAAGTTGGCAATGTTTGTGACATTGTACTGTAGAATAATAGAATGTCTCATATTGCCTTAGTGATCTATATTATTTTAGTTGCTTCTTAGTTAGTAGCAGTTTTTGTGAAGTATAATTGACTATGATGTAGTGTTTTGGTAATTAATTCGTAGAGTGGAAGTTTGGTGGAGAAAGAGGAATAAAAGTAATTTGTAGTAAAAGGTGTGATGAGACATGGAATTGGTAAGTATATCTTGATTAGTTTTTCATCAACTAGTCATTGAATTTTTTCTGTTTCAATTCATTTCTAGTCATCATCATCCATTCAATTGAAAAACCTCTCTATCCACCAAGTCCTTGAAGATTTATCAGGAAACACATTAGGAACATTGTCTCAACATAGATGGCCTAAATGGTTTCTTCTTGTCTGCCATTTGAAATCAATCTTAGATATTAGCTTACCCTTTTACTAGGTGTCAGGTCGACTAGGACTAGGTTTTAGATTTAGCTAGCTTCAAGAAGGACAAAATTAGTAATATTTTAATTTTTTAACACTATATGAATGATGGAAAAATAAGAATTGAAAATCTAGTTCTCTAGAAAAGTCAATGTGTTGTAGTTTATTGATCAAGAATTGCATTTCTAGGCAAGTAACCTACAACTATTTTTCTTGAGATTATTGACGAAAGCAAATTTTAGAACCAAGAAAATTGGACTCATTGTTAATGAAAACAAGACAAGTCTATCAACTATCATCACATCCATGAAACAACAAGACAAGAATAGAAGAGAACAATGTAATGTTTCCTTTGTTTTTTAGCAAGAGTAAATTCCTTAATAGTATCCTCAACTATTCTTGTTTTTCACTTCAGTACCTTCAACTATAAAATCAGTTACATTGGTATCCTAAACTTGTATTATATTTATTTTACAATAGGTTTAATAACTTCGTTAAATTTCACACAAAAAGTTAGTTATGCTCTTTTATTTTATTTTTTCTTCGTAATTTTCCTAATTACAATTTTGCTACTATTTCCCAACAATGCTAGGAACCCTAAATCCCCAAATCCTAGAGCAATTTTGCTCTTCACACCTCCATAGATATGGAGGGACAAATTGACATGGTAGACGCCAGTGTAAACATCATTGACGATGTTCTCAAGCATCTTCAACACTACTCTCCCATTCCCTCGAAGTAAAGAAGAGTAGTGAGTGACATCCTTGCTTACCCTCTAGAAGACCCTAGCCTCAACAAGCTTGGTGGTGCTTGTCTTGAGGACCTCGACCGCAACAACCCACACTACAGCAATGCAGTCATTTGGCTCCCCGACATAGGAGACAAAGAGGTTGAGCACTTACAACTTGGAGTGTGTCTAAGACAAGCACTTGCAACTTCAACTGGAAATGTAGTATGCTGCTGATGCGAAGAGCTTGTCAGCTTGCAGTCCCTTGCTTCCTGGTATGAGCTTTTGTAACTCTTGGAGCTTTTCCTCAATCTACTGGGACAATTGTTTGCCGTTCCTTCGGGAGCTTGAATGTGCTAGCCTTAAGACTCATTCATGTTTAGGCTTGTCAACACTATGATTCTCCATGCTAACTTCAGTTCTTTGTCTTAGAGGGTTTAATTGCAGATGTAAGAGAAGTCGACAGGAATGGAGATGTTAAATAGAGAAAGAATGGGATGGAGAGTATGGAAGGCTTGAAATTGGCACAATGTGGCCATCCGGTTGCCAACCCTACAAGTGAGTGTAACAATGCGCACTTGTTTCTTGACAACTTTAGCACGTGCATGCCAGCCATTCTTGATTGTTTTTTGTTGGGTGTTTCCACCTTCACAAGAAATGTATGAAAATGCATTGGTTGAATGTAACGACCTTGTTTTCTAGGTAGCAATTAGGCCCGATATTTAATTGGATTCTGGGTGTGTTGGTCGCTAGAAGTGCTGCGTCTAATGTTAGACACAGGATTAATAGTGCTTTACACCTGTTTTTGGGTGGGCTGGCATCTTCATGTCTTGAAGACTAGTGTTAGGGCATTTAGTATTGAATGCCAGATTCAGAACATTCAACACTTGAGACTTGGGTTGTTAAACGATAGCATGCAGGCATTTAACATTGGATGCCCGATCAGTGGCATCTAACGCTCTGAGTTGCCGCTACAATATATTTGGCTGAGGTTGGCTTCTCTAGGAGGACTTCTTTCCTTTTTCTCCTCCTCTAGCCTTGGCCTACATGGGGATACTTTTTGGTGATCTCTAGGTGCATGGGGGGCTTGGGAGAAAAAGAAAGAGAAAGAGGTTAGTGGTTGGCCTTTGAGCACTAAACTCTCTCCTTCTTCTTCTTTCTCCTTTTCCCTAAGTTACACCCACTATCCGGGGCTATGGCTGCTGCATGTGTGGTGATGGCCGAAGGGTGCTTGAGGCTTGGAGAGGAGCATTTGGGGAGCTTCAGATTGCTGCAGAGCTCGTCGATTTGTCATGCCTCATGGGTGCAAGGTACACACCCCTATAGATGTTCTTTTACATATTTTCGGGTGATGATTGTTATGCATGGATGTGTGTGGTTGCCTCCCATCCATCGATGGTGATGGCAAGAGCTTTTGGTAGATTTTTGCTTGCCTGGTATGGAGGTTCTAGGCATCTCCTAATGCAGTGTGTTGAATGCCCAGGCTGGCGTGTTCAACGTTGGACGTCAAGATTTGGGCGCTAATGCCCTGGGGTGATAAATTCTTATATTTTCTCTTCAGGGGACTTTAGTTTGAATTATGGGTTGCATGTAATATTTGTATGGATGTTTAGGTTCTATTTGATACCTTGATAGATTTGAAATAGA
Source organism: Posidonia australis (assembly GCA_024699735.1). Lineage (NCBI taxonomy): Eukaryota > Viridiplantae > Streptophyta > Magnoliopsida > Alismatales > Posidoniaceae > Posidonia > Posidonia australis. Next base: position 14,713 of record JAMKQA010029939.1, read on the forward strand.
ATGCATGCTAGGATTTAATGGCCTTTATTGCAAAATTTGGTGTCAGGATGTTAAATGCCAACTTTGGGGCATTTAACATTGGATGCTGGCTTTCCAGCGTTCAATACCCCTGGCTGCTTTGCATGTTATTTTAGAGTGTTTTCTTGATTAATGCGAGCAATTAGTTGATAGCATATATCACTAGTGATGTTAATTAGTCAAATAATGACACCTTAATTAAATGATTAGTGAATGGCTTAGCTTTAAGGTGGTTTTAATTGAGAATGGGATCCTGGGGTGTTAGACGCAGACTATGTTGCATCTAATGTAAGACACTGCATAGTTGGTGTTTTACAAATCAATACTATTTTTCTATCCTTTTTCCCAGGTAAGTTGGTGGCTCTAATGTAGTATTAATCTAGTGGGTTTTATTGTGGCATAATAAATAATTAGGATAATCATTAGAGATAACATAGGGATCGCCTAAAATGAATTAGTAAGAGATCACCTGGGGTATAGATAGAGTAAAAGATGATATGATTTAGAAATAATAGACTTTCCCTTAGATGGCTTAGACTGGACTATAGAGATCATGGTAGCATTCCTAAGACTAGGGCATGTGTGGTTTTGTGTGTGGTGCACTAAATGGAGTATTCAATGGCACTGTTCCAGGTGTTTGAGCCGATCTGGCTATACTCCCATGGGACATGAGCAAGTAGGTGTCTTACACATGGGCACGAAAACATAGAGGTCTGGTTGTGGTTGCTCTATTGTGGTGTCTCTTGGGTGAGCTTGACGCTCAGAGGATGCTTTTGTTGGTGTCTTCTTGGGTGTTGGTCGTGGGTTGAGTGTGGTGCTCGTGAACCCAGACGCTGCCAAGGTGTGCTTGTCTAGGCCTGACAGGAGAGCTGTCGAGGCTGTGTTTTGCTTGTGTTTTCTCAACCTTTGGTTTCCGTGCCACTGTTAGACACAGTGATTTGTGTGTTTTAAAAGATATTTAATGGTTTTCGAAATGGTTTCCCAAAAAGAGAGTTTTGAAAAGAGAAAAGTACAGATTTGAAAATGGTTTGGAAAGAGTTTTCTGGTGTTTTTTGTTTGCTTTAGGGACCAACAAACTGAGGCAAGTGTTCGTTAGATCTTGCAGATATGACACTCCTTGACTGTCATTCGTGGTGTCAAGGTTGAGGTCCGTGGGTTGAGGTGTTTTGTGGCACAATAGGGAGGTATGACACTCCTGCTATCACCGTGAGTACTGAGGCTCGTGTGTTGTCTAATGTGGAGGTATGAGACTCCCTCTTGAGCACCATGTGGATGACATTGTGAGGAGGCATACCTTGTGCTGGTATGAGTGGGTGGGGCACGTGCCTCATTACAAGTAGCGTCCTAAGAGATAGAACTACCTTCCCAAGAGGGGTTGGCTTTGTGAGGGTTCTCCAGGAGGGAGAATTGCAGGACAGTGATTGCTCCTTCACAGGGTAAGTTCATCATCGCATTGCAAACAACAATGATCGCGTTTCAGAAGACTTCTTGTGACTAGTATTGTATACTTGGCATTGGGTAATTCGACACACTATTTGTGCTTGTGGTTTGTGTAGAGTCTTGGTTCAGGAAATTAAACTCTAGGCCTAGAGGAAGCCTTGGTTTTGGCACCTACTAAGGCGTAGTGTTTTGAAAGCGGTGGCTCTGTTGTTTTGGGAGCGGTGGCCTTGTGGTTTGGGAGCAGAGACTCTGTGGCTTTGTGTTATGCTTGGGACTAGAGGGGACCATGTTGTGAAGAGCAGAGGCTCTGTAGTTGAGCTTTGCTGTGGCTTTGGGCTTGATTTAGCAAGAGTAACCATCTTGAGCGTGCATAAAAGATTTTGATAGAGTATGCACATGGTTGTGATAAGGAAAAGAAAAGAATGGTTTTAAAGGCATAGTTTTGTGGCTTACTGGGCAGTAGTGAACTGCTTGGGTTTGGCGTTGCAGCATCTGGGAGGAATGCCAATGCTTGTGAGCTAGGCAACAATAGATTGCTTTTTTGGTTTGGTAGTGTAATGCCCCATATTTTCCACATTAATTTAAAACAAATTAAATTACGGGAAAATAAAAGTTAACAGAAAAATATCTAATTACTAGGAACCTTTGTGTGTGGCTAGGAGACTCGAAACTATATGCACTATGCTAAACCTCTGCATGCCTACACTTATAAATTAAAACACGAGGAAAACGCATGAGTGACAAAAGTCACCCAGTATGCATCCCAAGAAAAACCACGGAAAACAAAACTATAATCAATTTTCCTTTTAAATTCATTTCGCAAACCATTTTCTCAAAACCTCTAAAACCAGGCCCACACCAGCCAAAACCACAACCGAAGCTCTACTAGCCCAAAGCCACAAGTAAAGGCCCTTAATGGCCAAAACCACACACAATGAGTCAGGAAGCTCGACGCCAGGCAACCAAACTCTGGCCACAAGCAGTCCGCCGAGGAGCGACCCTGGCGTTTTGCATTGCCACAGTGTGCCACCCTGTGTAGGAGCCAACCACCGTCCCGCGATTCACCTTAGCTAGAGAAGCCTCACAAAGCCAACCCCTCTTTGGGAAGGTTGTCCTGTCTCTCAGGATGCTACCAGCTATGGCACGTGTCCCACCTGCACTGGCCACCACAGGGTCCGCCACCTCACGACGTCCTTCACACACAGTTCTCAGGAAGGAGTGTCATACCTCCACACCCGACGACACTTGAGCCTCAATGCTCACAGCGACAGTAGGAGTATCATACCTCCCCGTCATGCCACAAGACGCCTCAACCCACGGACCTCAACCCTAGCCTTGAGAAGACAGTCAAGGAGTCTCATACCTCTAGGACCTGACGCCCCGCAGCCTCAGGTATCTCGGTCCCCAACCTCAACCAAGGAGTTGTGCCCGACCACTAGAGAATATTGTCACATTCCTTGGTCTCGACGACACGGTCCCACACTATCTCGGCCCGCACACAGAAAATCAGGAAAACATTTTCCAAAACAAGCCAACTATTTCTTTGAAATCCACTTTCCAAAATCATTTTCATATATTTGAAAACTTTTCCAAAGCCTCGACAAAAGGGCACATCAGGTGTCCTGAGGGACCACCACTGATGACCCACCATCTTATCTTATAGGGACAAAACAAACCAATCCGGAAAACCACTGCATTAAAATACATTTCCCAAAAATCCAAGAAAAACCCTAAAAATGCCATGGCAGACCCACTCATGTGGAGCGCGCGCCTGGCCAGTGCCCCTGGCACTTTCGTCTGAATGCCAAAAAAGCCTGGACGAGGGGCCAAACCCGCTGCTGAACTAGCTCATGTGGCCCATGCAATCGGCCCGTGCTCCCAGCTTTCTGTCAGAATTTAGGCGACCTGCAGCAGGGCACCCAAAAATTGCCCGAGGTGAGATCTCTGATCGGACCCTACAATCACCAAAAATCTCGAATAAAACATATGTGGTAGATCCTCGAGTCTACTCCAAAACCCAAGAAACAAAATTGGAATCCATTCACCATGCATCAAAATACAAAATCAGAAAGGCATAAGGGCCAAAATGACCCAAATCTCAACCACCGACATAAATACCCATAAAAGCCACAATAAATTCCCAAAAATTCTAAAACATTAAATTTAGCCTAGATTACATGCATCCTAGGCATTTCTACCATTTTACATGATTTCTACACATTAAATTGGAGATACGTACCTAAAATGAGCTCCAACGACCCTCTTGCCAACTCCCGCGAACTCCAACGGCCCCACACGTCCACTGCCACTCCACGACCTCAGGGATGTCGCTCTGGAGCTTCCCAGGCTGCCATGGGCCACCACAATGCCTCCGCTCCTCTCCCTCTCTCTCTCTGTCATCACGCGAAACAGGGGAAACACGGGATGATGGGTGGAAGGAAAAGGGGTGGGGAAGGGAGATGAGTGAGGAGGAAGGGAAGGGAAGGTGGGGAAGGAGAGGTGTGCGTCCGAGGAGGAGGAGGAGAAGAAGGAACAACAAGAAGAAGAAGACAGTGACGAGTGACGGAGGAGTGCAGTGTGGGCGGCTTATAAAGCCTGCGCACGTAGTAGCTGGGAGCGTGCTCACCTACACGTCTCAGCCACCGGCACACCGTACGAGCACACCGGCCACTCCGCCCAACCACCAGGCACAATAAACGACCCACGAATGTGGGCCCAACATGGACCCCACACCTAGGCCCACACAAACATTGTGCCACAATGCATAGTGCTAGTCATGCATAGGGACATGCAAACAGAAGCTAGCCCATGGGGCCCAAGCCCAAAAGCATAAATCCACACAACAAGCCTCGAAACAGTAACACCCGTCTAGGAATAAATTCATGAAAATGTAAATAATTACAAAATGAATATTACGGGTGTTACAGGCAGCATCTAGGTGTGATGCCTGTGCCTGGTTGCCCTTAGCATAGGTTGTCAAGTTTTTAAGTAGGGTGCATGTTGAATGATTGTTGAGTGGTCACTCACATGTGCTTTGTTTTTGTGTGTTTTGGGAAATGCAGGATAGTAGCAGCTAGTTGCTAATGCATATAGGAGGACGTTGCCATACATTAGGGATCCAGGTGAGTGCTAGTTTAGTTTTATTTCTGTTGTTTAGTTGATTTATTTTACTATTAAGAGTACTTAGCCTTAGTTGCATTATTAGTGTAATTGTTGGTTAATAATAAAGATAAAAATAATTAAATGGAAATTTGTAGATAAGTTAGGTGGTAGCAACATGGGAGTCGTTACAGTTGATATCACAGCTTAGGTCCACCTAGGAGCACTAGCCTAGGGATGGCTGGTAGGGTGACAATGTAGAATTGCATATCATGCATTCTTGCACCTTGATTTTATTGATTTTCTGGCTTGCGGTGTTGATGTGTGTCTTCGACTTCAGCTTCGGTTTCAGCGAAGCTAGTGTGTAGGATCATGTGGAATCTAGGGAGTGACGGTCTACAATCTCGATTGGAGATGGACTTCGACCCTTCATTGGAAGGATTCCTAGTGGTTGGATTTCTTGTGATCGTCGATTTGGTGAAGCTGCTTTGGAGGTAGTAGTTGGGAGTGGAGCATGAAGCAGCGTTCACTCATGTGGAGTGGTTCACTTGGATTCCTCAACTCCAAGGAGCATGGTGTGGTATTGTCCACGAGTTTTTTGTGGATTAAGCACCATGTTGCCCATGGGTGTGGTGGTAGTTGTTTTCTAGGGAAGGCTCAATGATGGCACGTAGGGTGGGAGACCTTGCGGTGTGTGAGAACAGGTGAGTCGGGTTGCCTAGAGTTGTGCACATCTACTATGGGTACTAGTTTGCTTGGTGTGCTACAACTACAAGAAGGTAGGACGTTTGCTAAGGAGGTGCTTTGTTCCTTTAAGGGTGATAGGCACCCTCCATTTGTTAACTAGAGAATGTGTTTTCCCTTCAAAGGGGTTAGCCACCACCAAACGCTAGATAATTTGGTGTTTTGCTATGGAAGGCAGGGTGCAGTAATTGTTTGCCTCTGGTGTACCCTCCATAGTTGTTGTTGCTAGTTTATTTGTCTATTGTTGTTTGCCTATTTGTTTGTCTGCTGCCTACTCTTGCTGGTGTTTGTCATTTGTTGGTAGTCTGTGGTTGTTGTCTATCATTTGTCTGGGTTGTTGGTGTCAGTGTGGGAGGATGCCTACAGCTCCGTCCTCCTGTTGTTGCATTTGGGTAAAGCGTGAGGCTTCCAAGATGTGTGGTTGTTGTTGGTCATTGTGGTGGGTGTGGAGGATACTTTGAGTTTCATCCTCCTTTTGTCTCTAGGTGAATTGGTGGTTTCCCAAATGTGTGTTGTTGTTTCTAGGTGACTCGATGGGTCCTTAGATGGTTGTATTGTTTTTGGGAAACTTGGTGGGTCCCTATATCGTCGTGTTGTTTCTAGGTGACTTGGTGGGTCTCTAGATGTGTGTTGTCATCTCTAGGTGACTGGGTGGGTCCCTAGGAGTGTGTTGTTGTTTTGGGGTGGCTCAGGTGAGTCCCCAAGTCTGTGTTGTTTCTTCCAAACACTCTGTCTGAGGACGAGGTTATCTGGGAGGTGGTGCGAGTAGAGTTGTGCATTGGTGTTGTGCAGTTGTGTTGCACATTTTTGTTGGGGCTTGGCCATGGTGTGGCATAACCTAGTGTATTGCTTGTTGTGTGTTGTCAGGGGTATCTTGTCAGGATACCCAATCAACTTGGTTGGTTGTGGCTCGATGGCTGGGTGCCATCTAGGCAGTGGAGATTGATTTCTCCATTGTTTCCCTTAGGGTGTCCTATTGTTGATTTTCTTGTTTGCTTGTGGGTTGAATGGTGTAGTGATATTCGACTTATGGAGATCTCCTTTCTCCTGTGTTTGCTTTAGGGTTTTGGGTTTCTACAGCGGGGATAGGGTGAGTCAAGTGGAGTTGGCTACTCGTCTCGTTTGACGGCACCGCTGGTTGAGCTGGTGGGTGTGATCCCACTTGTTTCCTCCGAGCGGTTGCTTCCTGATTTAGGTGAACTATTCTTAGGGATCTAGCAGTAGTATCTTCAGGATAGTGATACCAAGGAGAGGTCCACTAGGAAGAAGGAATAGCTCGTGTTGGTTCGGACACTCTTATTGGGAGTACTTTGAGTTAGAGATCCATTTGAGTTTGACTCCCAAGTGATCCATACCATTGGTGGTGGTGTTTCACTGGAAACAGTGACTCTTGTATCCTTGAATCTAGATTGTAGTATCTTTGATGTGAGCATTACCACTTAATAAGTGGTTTAAGTGTATTCTGGCAGTCTGACGTCTAGACCTGCAAGGCTACTATCATAGCGAGTAGTGATGAGTCCACCAATATCCTTCTGGGTTGGGATAAGTTCTTAATACGTTGAGGCAATGTGGTGATTTGTGGTTCTTGTTAGTTAGGAGGATCACGAGAGGAACAATCCACTCACGTATTGGTGTTTGCCATAATGGAGGTTGTGCTCTGGGTCTGATGGAGAGTGTCGATCTGGGAAGTAGTTCCTAGAGACAGATAGCACATGGTTGGCTAGTCTGTCGATGCACTCTAGATCTGTGAAGAGCTTTGTTGCATTTTAATAGCCAAATTTCTCTCGTACCTTGGATAGGAGGAGGTTTTCTATGGTAATGAGAGGTGTTATTGGGCAAGTGGTATGGTGTTTTGAGTGGCTCTAACTAGGTTGTGCATCAGAGTAGTGCAGCAGACACCAGTGGGAACTAGTTACACCTAGTCAATCTTGTGGTTTGTGTGTCTCCAGAGGTGCTCTAGATGTTTTGTGACCATGGAAGACACTGTTTTGGAGCCTTTGGGTGGAGGATTTGTGCTAGAAAGAGACTTCAGCTAGGATTTTTTGTGGTGTTTGGACTCAAGGAGAGCTGAGTCCTTGGTACTACTCTGGACCTAAGAAGGATGAAATGGCCTTGTGGAGTGTTGGGTGACACCGATGTGTTGTTGCTTGGGTCGTTCTAGTGATGTCCTAATTTTAGTACACTTGGTGTTTCTCTTAGAGAATTTTGAGGAAAAAATTCCTTTAAGGGGGTTAGGTTATAACAACCCAATTTTCTAGGCAGCAATTAGGCTAGATATTTAATTGGATTCATGGTGTGTTAGATGCCAAAATTGTTGCGTCTAATGTTAGATGTAGGATTAACAGTATTCTACACCTGTTTCTAGGTGGCCTAGCATCTTCCTGTGTTGAACGCTAGTGTTGGGACATTTAGTATTGAATGCGAGATCCGTAAAATTTAATACTTGAGACTCAACTTGTTAAACGCTGGCATACAAACATTTAACGTTGGATGGCTGGTTAGTGGCGTCTAACAATCTGAGTTGTTGCTGCCTATATATAGGCGAGAGTGAAATGTTCCAACTGAGCGAACTCAGTCTCATACTAGAGTACCGACATAGTGCCCTACTCCAAACTCTAGAAATCTCTGCGAAGCTATTCCTTCACAAGAGTGGGGAAATACTTGTTATAGAAGGCTGCCTTAAAATCCTTCCACTAGATATAAGCAACTACTAAGTCTGGAAACTTCAACTACTTCACAGACTTTCACCACTTATCTGCCTCACCATCCAACAGATAAGTCGCTAGCCGCACCCAATGCTCTTTTGGGCACGCCAAGCTCTCCAACATCTTCACCACCTTCTCCAACCAGTCCTCGCTCTCCTTAGTGATGACCTTGCCCTTGAACGACGATAGACGGAACTTCATGAACCGGCTCAGCCATAGATCATCTACCGACTCATTGGAACTACTCTTGCTGAATGCATGGGAGATCCCATGCGCCAAGCTCTATAGTTCAACACTAACAACCTTCCATCTGCCAGTCTCTCCATGGGACTCAGAACTCTCGACCGGGGCCTTACCCTTACGACCACGAGGAGACATCTCACAAGAGGAGAAAGGCAAAGCACCAGCACCATAAACAAAACAGCAAATAGAAAACCATGTGCAAACTCTATCATACATGAAAAACCTATGGATTCTCAAGATCAGACACCTTAGGCTAATGCAACCTAGTGAATCAGGTGCTCCAATACCAATCTGTCATGCCCCCAATTTCTACAATAATTTAAAACAAATTAAATTATAGGAAATTAGAAGCCAAATAGTAATATCTACAACCAAGAATCTGTGTGTGCGGCTACAAGACTCTAGACTTTGTACATTATGCTAGACTCACCAACTTGCCTACACCTGTAACCCAAAACCACGAGAAACAAGCGTGAGTGACAAAAGACAACCAACATGCACCCCACAAAAATGATGGAAAATAAAACTATAATAATATTCTTTTTAAAAACATTTTGCAATCATTTTCCCAAATCCATCAAAACCAACAACTCAGGCCCAAAAGGCCAAAACCATAGGAAACATGGCCTACACTGGCCAAACCAGTAAGCACAGGCTCTACCAGTCCAAAAACACAAGCACGACCCTCAATGGCCAAAACCACACAGTGAGTCGGGATGCTCGGTGCCAAGTAACTAACTCTAGCCACAATTAGTCACCATGGTGCACTACATTGCTACAGTGAAGCCATTCTATGCAGGAGCCATCATCATCCCACGATTCTCCCACCTAGAGAACCCTCACAAAGTCAACCCCTAACTAGGAAGGTAGTCCTGTCTCTCAGGACAATACCAGTTACAGGGCATATGTCCCACCCACACTGGCCACCACAAGGTACGTCTCCTCATGACGTCCTCTACATGGTGCTTAGGAATGAATGTCATACCTCCACACCCGATAACACCGAAGCCTTAGTGTTCACAGCGACAATAGGAGTATTGTACCTCCGTATCATGCCATAACACACCTCAACCCGCGAACCACAACCCTAGGCTCAAAACGACAGTCAAGGAGTCTCATACCTCCAAGACCCAATGAATCTCCACCTTAGGTATTTCGGCCCCGACCTCAACCAAGGATACATGCCAGATCATCCGAGAAGGTCATCACATTCCCTGGTCCCAACGACACAGTGCCATGATCTCTCAACCTGTACACAGAAAATCTGGAAGAACAATTTCTGAAATGGGCCAACATACCTCTTTGAAAACCATTTTCAAAACCATTTTATATCTTTAGAAAACTCTTCCAAAATCTCCACAAAACTAGTGCATCAGGTGTCTCGTAAGACCACCACTGATGACCCACAATCCCATCTCAAATGGGCAAAACAAATAAAATCTAGAAAATCCTCAGAAATCACTTTACAAAAGCATTTGGACCCTGATTCAACAAACCAAAAAGGATCGATCAACTAAAAAGCTCTGGTTCGGTTTTTCAAACTGAGACAGTTGACTTAAATGGCCCTAGGGGACTCAAAATGGAAGACCGAACTCCCGATTGGTAGGTCAAAAATCCTCGATTCGTAAGATCGAATGAGTTCAGTCAACCAAAATGGGAGGTCAGTGGTCTCCACTTGTGGCTGGAACAGTAGACCAAAGGAATTTGGCCGACTGAAACACAACCAGAGGTCCTAAAACTAATAGAAAAATGACAAACTGAAATAGTTCGGTATGTCATTTTCTACGAAACTAGAAAATGGCCCAAACCTATTATCTGGCTCTTCTTCCAAGTGGAAGTGAGAATCAGACCAACCAAACAACCACAATAAAATTCACATAAAACATATGTCGTAGACCCTCGAGTCTACTCCAAATCCATACAAACAAAACCAAAATCGATTTACCATAGCTCATGTAAGAAAACCACAAAGCCAGAAGAGTCAAAAGGACCCAAAACACAACCACCGTCATAAATGGCCATAAAAACCACCATAAATCACCATAAATTCACAATAAATCCTAGGATAGTAAATTCACTTAGATTTCATGCAATCTAGTTTTCCTACCAATTTCATGCATTCTACTACAAGAGGTGAGGTGTGTACCATATTCACGACCACTAACAATCCTCTGGCCAACCGTTGCATCACCGACGAGCCCACGAGCCCTCTGAAGCCTCACACAATCTCTAGGGAACCTCGCTGCATGTCACTGCACCACCCTCACTCACCTCCATCGACTCCGAGCACACCGAATAGGAAGGAAGTGGAGTGGAGAAATTAGGAGAGGGAGAGAGTGAGAGTGAGAGTGGGACAAGTGGGAAGGGTGTGAGGAAGGGGAGAGGAGGCGATGGCGAAGGGGGGAGATAGGGAGTGGAGGAGGTGGAAGGAGGAAGGAAGAGATAGTGTGCTCGGAGAAGGAAGAAACATGCAGTGGAAGAGAGGAAGGGGTGAAGCTACTGCATGGGGTGCCTCGGCTTAAATAGCCACACAAGGGAGGAAGGTAAGTGTAGACACCCCAATTTTGTAGGATTGCAGGTAGTCTAATCTGGAGTGGAATTTTGGTTACTGGACACCTAACCATTTCTCACCAAGGCCAACTTGAAATCTCAACCTAATTCTTGTCCACAAAACTAGCCCAAACCTTTGTTTAAATTTAAAACCCTAGTGGACAATCAATACACTAAACCAAAACCTAAATCCTAGTTACATCTCAAACTCATCCAAATCCATGCAATCCACCAAGCCAATAGCCTAAAACCTAATTACCAAGCCCACTAAAGCCCATTTAAGCCCATTTAAGCCCACTTTCTCAAAGATTCATGGGTTTGTTATTGGATTGTTACAGTTTGTTAGTGAATTGGTTAGAGGGTTGTAGGTTTGTTATGAAGTGGTTAGGTTGTTAGGTTTGTTATGGAGTTGTTAAGATTTGTTAGTGGGTTGTAAGGGAAGCTTGTTAGGGAGGTGGCTTGTTAAAGTGTTGTTATGGGAAAGGTTTGACGATTTGGGTAACCTCCTCATATATAAAAGACGACCTAGTGGGGGGTCCTTTATCTTTCACTAAGGGTCTTTGGAAAGAAGAGGAGGAGAAACACAGCAACACTTCTCCCTCTCTCCGGTGAAATCTCATTTCCTCCTCCTCAACACCTCATCCGTCACCCAGCCAGCCACCATTCTTCTCTCCTACCACTCCTCCAGCCCTTCACAGCCATGGCCAGTAGCCTCCTTCCACCTCTACGTACCAGCACCATGCTGTCCTGAAGAGAGAGAGGAAGACACACCGCATGCTGCATTGGCCAGACCCACTACGTTCCGATCCCTATCAACATCCAGATGAAGCCTTCAGTCACCGTCAAAGGTTGGTGATCGGGGAAGAGACATTGATGCCTGATGGAGCAAGCCAGTGTCGCAGCAAATCACCTTGCCCTAGCTCTAGGTCGATGTCTTCAGTTGAGTTCAATGATGAACTCATGCGGCGGGGGAAGAAAGGGAGGTGCACGTAAGGATTAGCCCTCAGACCTCCAGGTCTCCACTCACAGATATTCCTCACTCCCTGTGACCTCTGGCAGCCCCACTTAGTCGTCTCCGATGTCGTCGAACTCGAGCTAGAGGAGACATTGTCGCCAGAGAAGATGACAAAGCACAAGTAGGTTTCCTCCACTACATCTTACATGCATGCATAGAGCAAGTCCATCGCACCGGTCCATTCTCCTCCACCTTCCTTGATTCCATGCAGCTCGAGGGTGTCAGTAGAGTCCCTACCACATCCATCGGAACTCCGACTATGTCCCGAGTGTCAACCAAACCCAACAACACCACCAGGCCATTGTTGAACCCTGGCTCGTTCTCCTTAGCCTTCTAGTCCATCTCCTTAACCCTAGCTCTTCCCCTCCACGACAGCCTTATCCTCCTTAGCCTGAGCCTCCACAACAACCTTCACCTCTACGATCACCTCATCTAGTAACTCCCAAAACACCAACATTGGCGACATTTGTGAGCCAACTGTGAGTGAGAGAGAGGAAGAGGACCTGAACAACCTCAGCTAGTCCCCTTTTCCTTTCAGCTGAAGCCTCCACTTCATCTAGTAACTGTCACGATGAAGAGCCACTAGTAATATCTTCCCTCTGTCTGCAGCAACTAGTAGCCTATTCTGCGAGTCTCGTCCATGTGAGCTCCCATGCACACAAAGAGGGTAGAGGAAAGAGGAAGAGAGAGCATACACCACTTAGTCATCCCATCTCATCTCTTCTCCGTGAATAAAGGCACCATACACATGTCCATAATCCATGTAATACATAGTAGAGGGAAAGAGAGTAACCCTTGCATTAGGATAGGGAGAAGAAGAAAGGTTTGCATGTTTGCTCTGAAGGCTGGCCAAGCAAGTTCTGATGATGGATCTAGGGAGCGAGCCCGATCGATGGATCTTCCATGCGAGTCACCAAAGCGAGGCTCAATGGTGACCTTGCTCGACGGAAGCAACAGTCAAGGATGGCCAATGGAGCTCACCGAGGATAGGACAAGCATTGACATTTCATATCTTGCATTCAATACCATCCACATGTGTTCGTATGCATGCATTTACTCCATGCATAACCTCGTGCACATCCATACATGCCATCTATACATTTCATGCATATTTTCATATACATTCTAATGCATATCGTATTCTTATGCATATATTTCATGCATTCATCTTCACACATCCATTTCATGCACATTTCATGCATGTTTTCATATATATATATTCTCATGCATATCGTGCTTACCAGATTGTGTTTGCCTTCTACGCAACATTTCGCACCCTTGATTTGACTTTACAGTTTTGTTTCGTATTGGTTTTCTACATCGCTCGAGGGCGTACATTAATAGGCATGACAATGCCGACATGGACCCGAATGAGGATTATTTTTCCTTATTTGACTTTCTCGGATTTTCCTAGTTTCCACAAGTTTTGTGCCAGCTTTCTTTCCGAGCATTTTTGATTTTTACATGATTTTCTTCATTGCCCAAGGGCGTACAGTAAAGCAGCATTTTCAATGTGTACATTGACCCTCAAATTGTTTTCCTTATCATTTCTCTTTTATTCATTGTTTCTTGGAGATTTGTCATGTTTTCGCATTCATTTTAGGTATGTGCATTAGGAGTAGATGAGCAAACACACACTAGATTTTGAGCAAGCAAGAAACCTAGAAAGACCAATTTCTTTGGGCGCATGAGGGTGCCTAATACTTTCCCCATGTGTAACAAGAATCCTTACCCTTTCTCTGGCCCAGAATGGCTAGTTGTTGCATTCATTAGGCACGGAGCATACATGCATTCATTTGCATCATTTTCTTGCATTCATATGCATCTTGGTTTTCCTCGTCTTTCCATTAGATGATAAGGTGGTGACTCCTTTTCCTTATCCTTTTCTTATCTTTCTTTGGTGTTTCCGAGTCGAGTCCACTTCCTTAGATTCACCATCTTCGTCGTGACCATATTGGGATTCTTCGTGTGTTTCCACGCATCAGGGAGTCGTGCAGGGTTCCACTGGCATGGTCACAGGAACTAGCGACCCCATTAGGGATAACCAAATTCTAGCTTTCGTGATGGTTTTCTTGCTTGCTTGGCATTGTTTTGTATACTTTGTGTTTGTTTGCTTGTCCTACTTGTTTGTACATATTTTACTGTACATGCTTTTTGTGTCATTTTACACGATTGCTAAGCCACAACTCATGCACATGACCTGATTCATGCCTTTTGTTATAATGCTTGCTTCTCTTTCACTTACCTGTAAACACAACACTAGCACACGCCATGTTCATGCCTTTTGCTTATTGATTGAGTGTTTGTATGTCATGATTGTGTGTTTTCTTCACTTTCTGTATTTGCCATGATTAGGAGAGTAGAGACATGATTGTTTCCTTTCTTGGTTAAAATAAAACACACAAATTCAGATGAACAAATAATAAGGCATAACTAGAGACAAATGCTCACAATCCCCTTGGTTTAATAAACACAACTAAAAGACACCAGACATTTGTGCATGAATGATCAGTTTAGAAAGCATGCATCTTCTCTTCTCTTGTGTCCACCCATAGTCTGCAAAGGATAGTTCTGGTTCCCTGTTCTATGGCATCAGCGTAGGATGTGTTGCCATTTTGTCCCCCTTTGTCTAGGGTCATGTCAGTGTTAGTAGTGGGTACCGCTCTTTATTACTACAAGAGTTGAGGCCACCAACACACCACTCGTTCACTACCTGCGCTTTGGCCGAGATTTAGAACAAGAGCCTTATTTTCTGACCAAAGTCAACACCTAAACCCATGAGTGCGTCCCATATGGTCAACCCCATGTGGGTCATGCATGGTGAGAGAGTGCACTTTAGGACATGCATCTACATTGTGTGTCATTGCATGCCACTTTAATAACTTGCATTTGTCTTTATGTCATTGTTCAGGTTCTGATGCCTGTTTCTCTTGCCTGTTCACCACAGGTAGCTTGTTGCGAGGTCCTCAACTAGGAGCTCGAGTGTCTCTATTGCGGGCGGCCTCCCAAGGTTATTTTCTCTTGCCATTTCCTGAGCTATTGGTCACTTTTGATAGTAGTTCGTCTTAGAGCTTATGCGTTTGTCTTTTGTCGCAACTCCATTCATATTCACTTGCAATTAGCAATGGCCCAGCCAACCAATGAGCCTCTTATTGTTGTTATGATGGTCCCGAATTCGGTTCCTCCATCTCTCACTTCTTTTGATTCTCTTTCTCTCCATGCATTTTGTTTTAGGGTACAAGGGGACTCTGTACCCACTTTCGGGCATTCACAAGTATTCGTAGCTCAAAAGCCTGTAACCAAATCTATCGCGGTGATCACCACACAGGTTCCAGAAGTGCTAGATGCACCTCTTTCCTTGGGCTTTCTTGTTCTAGGAATTCAATCTGTTGCAGCTACTTCTGCTATAGAGTCTGTTCCTCTCCCGCTCTTGCCTCTTGACCGATCCATCAATGAGTCTTCTGCCATGCAAGCACAACATCTGATGGCTATCGAATAGAGGTTGCAAGGTATGGCTCTCTATCCTGGTCCTACCTCTACTCCTTTTCCCTTGACCCCTAAGGTTCCAGTACAGACCACCTTAACGTTGCAAGCTCATCCCACAACACTTTCGCCCGTGCCATCGCCTCAGCTCTTCACTACTCCAGTGATGAGGGCATCATCTCTGCGTTTTGCACCTTCACTGCACTTTACACAACATGTGACTCCACCACCTGATGGCCAGTTGATTGGGCTGGTTGGAAAGAAGTATGCCTCGAACTCATTGCCTAGAACTGTACTGGTACAACAGCTGTTGCTTCCTCACTCTACGTCTTACACAACACAGCATGCAATCCATTCATTCTCTTTACATCAAATTGAAGCTCGTCCACGCATGACATCACTACACTCAGCACCTACGCACGAGTATGCTGGCCCTTATGCTTCGACACCAGGAGGCGTTAGGGTGGATCCGGAGGAGCGCACATGCACGACCCATATGGCATACGTGGCACCCACATTAGCTGCCCTTATCTCATCAGCAGCAACTTCAGACACCCTCCTAACTAGCATCAATGATCTGGAAAGAGCACTTCGTCAAGTGCAGGGTGGGGAACACCAGTCCTACAACTTCCAGGACGTCTGCTATTTTCCAGAGGCGACACTCCCCTCAAATTTTCACATCCTGGAATTTGAAAAATATAACGGTAGGGGTTGCCCAATATCCTGTTTGAAGGCGTATTACGAAGACCACGCACAGCTCTAGGGCAATGAAAGGCTTCTGATCCGCTTGATCCAGAAAAGTCTGACAAGGCCAACACTCAAGTGATTCACATCCCTCAACATGGCCTCTATTAAGACTTGGAACGACCTCTCTAAGGCGTTTCTGGAGCAATACTCCTTCAATCTTGACTTGATCCCTAAGCGAGAGGATCTTGTCGCAATCCGATAGGGACCCCAAGAGCCATTTGGAGAGTATGTCGGTCGTTGGCGTACACTAGCCTCCCAGATTAAGAATAGACCCTCTAACGAGGAGTCTATTGAGATCATTATAAGAGGAGCACGACCAGCGACTGAGACTCTACTTAGCATTCAACCCATCACTACTTTTGCATCTATGATTCCGGCTGGTGCTCGCGTGGAGAGTTCGCTGCAAGGTGGGAACTTCTCTGCACTCTCTACATTCACCTAGTAGGCCCTTTCTTCTGGTAATAGCTTCAACAACAACACTGTCAACACCAACAATGTCAAGAAGGCAGTTGTCGCTTTCATCAAGCCTTCTGCGAAGCCTACTAGAGTAGAGAGCCAGCCTGATCTAAATCAATTAGCATTTGCACCTAGCTCTCCACACGCTACATACACACACTCCACCGTTGAACTAGTGCATCACATCGCACCGGCTCGACAAGGACAACAACCTAAGCGGAGACAGTCGTCACATTGAAAGCGACTTCACTCCACTAGGTAGGCCATTGAGTGCCATCTTCCCTTAGGTTGTGTCACATTTGTTGCTCTCGGATCCTCCTCCGCCACCAAACCCACTCCCAAGGTGGTATGACGCAAATGCGCATTGTGATTATCATTGAGCTACGGGACATTCTACTGATAATTGCCACACTCTCCGGGATGTTGTTTAGAGCTTGATCGACAAAGGAGCTATTGTCATCAACGTGTAGGAGGCAGTATCCACACCTGCACCAACATCTGCACACTCTAGTGTAGCCAACCTCTCTTCATCTGAGCATGTAAGTTCTGAAGATGTTAGTACTTCGGGGGTTTGTCTTCTCTCTCCCTACCTTTTCCCAGGGAACTTTTCTGATCCCATCAGCCTTGAACCTTATCTTGCTAATTCCTAGCTCGATCTGGTGACATATACATGTGCCATTCCTATTCCCATTCCCTTACAAAAGGTCTAGCCTAAGGTTTGCCAACTTGACGGGCACTAGTATGACTCAGAGCGCACAGATACCCTGAACCCTGTAGTGTAACAATTGCAGATACTTCAGATTTAACAATAGGCGCAGTGTTCTTAGCTAGCAATGGAAGCCCTACAATAGGGATTGAAGTCGTATCCTTTTTTCTTTGTTATTTCATCCTTTGCATTGTCATCATCCATTCAAAAGAAAGAAAAGAAAAGAAAAGAAAGCATCCAAAAGAAGAAAAATACAAAAAAAAAAATAGAAAACAACAAAAACCAAAAATACTTTGCACGTAAACTTTGTTCGATGACGAAAATCGAAAAATTTGCTTGCGTCGGATTGGAATGCTCTTCCTTAGATGGCACTACTCAGATGGCCACATAAGGAGGGAGCCACCACCTATAAGGGCCAGATGAAGTATCCAAACTCTGCAGGGTCCCAACACCTCCTAAAGGGAGATAAAATGCTAGGGTGACTGATTGTGTGAGCCGAAAAGGAAATATACCTTTGCATGGGCATAAATGAAACTAGAAGATAGAAGTCACCCCAAGAGTAAGAGGCATGTGGCATAGCTCTATCCCTACCATATTTTGGAGAGGAGTTGAAGCATGCGCCTGGTTAATCCACACCTTTTAATGACTGGCCCCCTTCCTAGAGTAAAAGCCTCCAAACTAGATTAGGCGCCTTTTACCTCCAAGTCAGGTATAGAGTGAAGTCGTATGCTTATGAGGGAGGAAAAGAAATCATGTGAACTCAAAAGAGCAGGTGCGGGACCCTAAAGAGTTTGGCATGGAATCCGGTCTATCCCACCACCACATAGCGAGCTTGAGTGCCACCTTTTATCCTATGAGAGCCACCCACAGCTTGTGAATCTTTTGTAGGGCCAACTGAGGTAAAGGTGTCCTCCTCCAACAGGCATGAAACTTTCCAATCCAACCGAGGGCAAACAAACAAAAATCACAACAAACAAAAGTCATAACTGATCAATAAAACATGTTTACCTACTTAAGTAATAGCTTCACCCATCATCCATATCTCCGTACAACAATAAAGTCCATCACCACCATTACCATGCTTGTTGTAGTCTTTCTACTTGCATTTCACATTGCATTATGGAGTTTCATTGAGTGTCTCTAATCAAGGAAATTTCAGCTACACTTTGGTCAAAGCACACATACAACAAGGACACCTTCCAGTGCACAGGCTATACAAAACATTTGAATCAATAGCATTGGCAATAATCTCCCCATGGTCAACCAAGTTCCATTGGCACTACTTGGGGAATGTTCGGTGATTGCACAAACAGGGACAGAATGGTCAGAATACAACAGCTAAACAAGTAGCAGATCAAAACACCTTCTTTATCAAGCATTATCTGCTAACAACTTCATTTCCTAGCGGTCTAGAGCACTTGCAGTTACAGCCAGACTCCCATGTCATTTGGTAGCTTGACTCGATACCAAGGGCATTTGTCTTATCTTGATACCTCTCTCGATTTGCCCTTTGTTACCATTTTACATCATCTACTAAGGAGCATGGCACTTGCTCTCTGACCAAGCTCACACAAACTGCAACAATCGCTTCTGGAAGTCAACTTTGTCCACTGGGGGCATGTCAGCTACTCTTTGGACCGAATCTATGCATCAGGCACACCATGAGGCCCAGATGTACGACTATGGTGCTGAGTGTCTAGACCAGAATCACCAACCAAATACCCAGGCTATTCTGAGAAAGTGCAGTGTAAGATCGTGCTCCCTGCATGGTAGTCAAGTGCATATTCCTCTAGAGAAGTGATAATCACTACGACTACAATGCTTATAGAGCCATAACTATAGCTGGCCGTTACCACAAGCAGCATCCTTGATCGTAGAATGTTAGTCTTTGATCCAACATGCCATAGATACTTACTTCCCTCATAAATGTCAGGCACGAGCAGTGAAATTCCAATGAAATCTACGAACAACATCAGGTCAAAGCAGTCACAGTTCAGGGTGCACCCACAAGCAAGTGCTTCCTGGCAAACCCCTTTTGGCTAAATAAACTGTCTAGGCCCCCAACTTTCTTTTATTCCTTTCTTTCAGCAACATCCCTAGTGTTTCGATGCCAAGGGCATGTCAGTTGCCTTTTGGTATTATTCTCTTGATACCAGGGGCATGTCAGCTACCTTTTGGTATTATCCACCTATTACCAGGGGCATGTTAGCTGCCTTTTGGTATTATTCTCTTGATGTCAGTATCAAGTTAGTTGTCCTTTTGGTATCTACCTTCTGAACTGTCTCTGACTGCTTCTCGGTTGACGAGTTCATTTTCTTGCTTTGTGAATCGTCATCAACTGCTTCTTGGTTGACGAGTTCGTCTATCCTACCTTGCGAACTATCACCGACTGCTTCTCGAATGATGAGTTTGTTATCTCACTCTTGAACCATTACCGACTACTTCTTGGTGACAAATTCGTTTATTCTACCTTACGAACCATCATCGACTGCTTCTCGATTGACGAGTTTGTCTATCTTCCTTTCCGAACCATCATCGACTACTTCTCGGTTGACGAGTTTGTCCATCCTGCCTTCTGAACTGTCACTGATTGCTTCTCGATTGACGAGTTCGTTAACTTCCTTCCGAACCGTCACCGACTGCTTCTTGGTTGACGAGTTTGTCTATCCTACTTCTGAACCATCACCAACTGCTTCTTGGTTAACAAATTTTCCCTTCCTCAGCAGCTCCGAGGAGTCTTTAGTTAGACCCTTCCTCCTTTGAGAAAGTTTCTGCTTTAACTTCACACTCTTTTGGTTTTCTTGTATGATGTCAAACCGATTTGAGCCAGTTTGCTCTTGAGTCTGTCAGCCACTTGGTCGTGCTCTACAACCCTTTTGATGTCAAACTGATTTGAGCTAGTTTGCTCTTGAGTCTGTCAGCCACTTGGCCGTGCTCTACAATCCTTTTGTCTGTCAAACTGATTTGAGCCAGTTTGCTCTTGAGTCTATCAGCCACTTGGCCGTTCTCTACAACCCTTTCTTTGTCAAACCAGATTTGAGCCAGTTTGCCCTTGAGTCTGTCTGCCACTTGGCCATACCCTTGTCCTTTGCCTAGTGGTCGAGAATTTGCATCGCAACTAGGATATGTGAAAGGAATCCCTTGGGCGATAAGGCTAAGGAGCCGCCGAGCCGATCGAGGTGAAGAAGCGAAGCGAGCACCAAGATTCGGGATACAAGCGGAGAAGATCTCCAAGCTCAGGTAAATCCCTAAAGGCGATCATTTCTCAAGTTTTAGCTCACTTTACTAGCGCAGGCATGTACAACCCAAGCAAGAGTTTGTTCATAGCCTCAATATCAACAGAACAGTCAACACATCAAGCAACAGCAGTACCTATCATGAACTTGGAGAGACCACTAGACCTTGTTTAGTCGCGCAGACACAGAGAACCTGGAGATCTGGACATTTTTTTTTCCCATGCACAATTGGAAGACCAAACAAAGCACTATCGCATCAAGCAGAACCAAAGCAGTTCCTACCACAGCCAGATCAAGGCCCAAGCTCCAGTCAGGATCCTCCAAGATCTGAGAGAGTGTGCTAAGCCGAGGACATCACTTATCAGCGGATCCTAACGGGAAATATTACCAGCGATCGTCGACCACTCCCGAGCCTTGCAAAGCATCTCATGCATCTCTATGTTTCATGCTTTAATCGCTGCATCCAGATTGCACACAAATCACATCATTATGCATTGTACTTTTCTTTTTATTCGCATTGTAATCATTGTAATGTAATCATTGGCATCTTGCCCGATGAGGAAATTGGAAGCATGCCTGCTCAGGAAAAGTTTGATCCTCCTCACGTGTTGCTACCTGTGTGACCTAGGGAGTGAGGGAGAGACTATCCATGGGAAAATGGCCGAAATGCACAAATTCTTAAGGGACCTACACCTCCAGAGAGAGGCAGCAAGCCCACATATAACTTGGAGAGGAGTTATATGTGAGAGAGACAGAAGTCGCAGACAGAAGTTGACTCCAATGAGAGAGGCATGTAAGACGACTCTATCCCTACCATATAACTTGGAGAGGAGTTGAAGCATACACCTACCAAGCCCACATATTCAAAGGGACTTGCCACCCCTTTTTATCAAGCTAA
>JAMKQA010029941.1:0-18851 GCA_024699735.1 Posidonia australis
GAAAACTTCTGGCGTTAAAACCAACAATAAGATGCAGTTGTTATGGTGGCGTGAATGCACATGCATATGGATGCAACTATCATGCGCTCTCTCACCAACTAAGTGTTTCCTAGAAGGTCGTCTACTCCGAGATCACACATGGGTAAATAGGTCTCCGACTCAGGCTAGAAAGTAAAGGTCCCCGCTCTAAATCCTGGCCAAAGCGCAAGCAGTGAATGGGTGGTGCGTTGGTGGCCTCGTCTCCTGCAGTAGCATGGATCTATACCCTTTACTAGCACCGACACGACCCCGGACATAGGGGACAAACTAGCAACACGTCCCACGCCAAAGCCATAGAACGGGTTACCAAAATTGTCCTTCACAAACTGTGGGTGGACTCAAGGGAGAAGAATGCATGCACCTATATGAATGAATCATGCATGTATGCTTTGTGTCTTTTACTTGCATTTTATTAACTAGGGGGTGAGTTCAAATTAGTCTCTAGTTTTGCCTTATTAATTGTTCTCTGAATTCGTGTGTTTTATTTTAATCAAAAGGGGGAAACAAATATGTCTCTACTCTCCTAGGCATGTCAAGTGCGAAAGGGGAAGAAAACACACAAGTAAGGCAAACAACAAGCAAACAACAAACAAAAGGCATGATCATGGCATGTGCAAGTGTCGTGGCATCATATTTGTGAAAAGAAAACATCCATCACATCAAAAGGCAGGATATATGACATGTGTGTGCAGTGACAAAGCAATTGTGTGAAAGAAAGTACAAAAAGCACTACAAGTAAGCAAACAATCACAAGTAAGGCAAACAAACAAGCATGTTACACCAAAGCCTCTAAAAGCAAGCGAAAAGACTAATCCTGAAAGCCAGAATCTAGTATCCCCAGCGGAGTCGCCAGGTACTGTGACCGTGCCCCTGCTCGAGGAGGTAAGGAGGCCACAGCCATGCTGAGATGGCGAGGGTGCGAGATGGGATGAGAAAGGAAGGGAAATGTAGTCACCACCTGGTCTTTTAAGGGAAAGACGAGGACAACCACAAACGATTCACTAAAAGTGAATGAATGAGACGCAAACGTGAAGGCCAGATGTCTACTAACCAGAGGATGGGTAAGGATTCCTATTATGCACTGGAAAGGTGTTAGGTACCCCCGTACGCCCGAGAAACTTGGTCTTTCAAGTCTAATTCGCTTGCTTGAGGCTGAATGAGTGTTTGTTATGCCTAGATTGTGTTCTAATCATACCGATGTGAGTGCCAAGACAATACTGGATGAGTGTTTGTTATGCCTAGATTGTGTTCTAATCATACCGATGTGAGTGCCAAGATAGTACTGGATGAATGTGAAAGACGATGTGCAAAAATTACAGAGAAATACACATGAATTGATAAAATCATGAAAATCAAAATCGAAAAAAATAACCCGTGATGGGGTTAAATGTCGGCCCTCGAGCGATGAGGAAAATCATGAAAATCGAGAAATTCTCGGAAAGTGTCTCGCAAATCAGCGGAAATTTGGATAATCTGAGAAAATCAAAAGGGGAAAATAATCATCATTCTGGGACCATGTCGGCTTTGACAAGCCTTTTATTATATGCCCTCAGGCGATGGGAAACCAAAACAAGTCAAAACCATGGAAAATTGGGGAAAATTCAGAAAACGAGCAGTAAACCAAGCTGGAATGAAGGTAGGAAAGCATACGTAAAGTCGAGAAGAAAAGACGAGAAAATTTGTGCAAAAAGATGTGAAAAGCCATGCAAAATGCAAGTGTGAATGCAAATGTGAGAAGTCTAGGGGGTTTTGTGCAAAAAGCCCAAATTTCGAGGAAAACTGAAGTTCTGTAGCCCAAGTTATCAAAAATACATAGGAAAACACATTTTATGCAAGTACGAACAATTCTAGGGTCAAATGTGCATCCCTAGTTAAAATGAATTTCTCTAGGGGTCAGAATGCAATTCTACCACTAAAACATGCATTTAAATCAATTCTGCATAAAATTAGGGTAAAAATGCAAGAAAAATGATTCAGAAAAGATTTAGGAACTTTCAGGGGCAAAATGGTCATTTTACCCTTGAAAACAGGCAATCAGAGTAAAATCAATGAAGTATAGGGGCTAAATTGCAAATTGCCTAGCAGAATAAGGGATCCAGAAGAATTTCAGTAAAAACAGAGGGTTAAAGTGCAATTTACCCTGAGAAAACATGCTTCAGAAAAGTTTTTAAAACAAGTTCAGGGGTTTAAATGCTATTAAACCATAAAAATGAACATTCTAGAAAGTTTCTGCAAAGACCAGGGGTTTAAATGCAAATAAACCAAAGAAATGAACATTCTGGAAAGTTTCTACAAAGTCCAGGGGTTTAAATGCAATTTAACCAACAAAAACATGCATTCTGGAACATTTAAAAGAATACAAGGGCTTTAATGCAATTTCTACAGAAAAAATGAACTTCAGAAAGAATTTAAGAAAGCTTAGGGGCCTCTATGCAATTTGTCTAAAGCAAAAAGGATTTTAAAAGAACTGAGGGCCTTTATTAAAGTTTTAAATTTAGAAAACATTATTTTAAATGTTCAGGGTTCAGATTGCAAATGTCATAAAGAAAACTTGTTTTAAAAACAATCAGGGGCTGAATGTAACTTTTCAGGACTTAAATGTGATAAAAACATGCACTAATATGATAGGAATTAAAAGTTGAACTCTTCAGGGGAACAAATGCAAAATTCACAAGCAAAATAAAGAAATAAAAAATATATTAAAACTTAAGGGACTGAAATGAAAATGTCTAGACCCAAATGTAATAAAAAAGGACTGAAATGTAACATTTTAGGACCTAAATGTAAAAATCAAAAACTTAACTGAATTAGCCATAAAAGGCCCATTCGAAGATCACCGGAGGCCACCAACGCTTTCCTGTGACCGTGCCCGACCCGGAGGGGTGGAGGGATCACAGCCATGTCGAGATGGCGAAGACGCGAGATGGGACGAGAAGGGAGGGAAATGGAGTCGCCACCTGGTCTCTTAAGGGAAAGACGAGGAAAACCACAAACAATTCACTAAAAGTGAATGAATGAGACGCAAACGTGAAGGCCAGATGTCTACTAACCAGAGAATGGGTAAGGATTCCTATTACGCACGGGGAAGGTGTTAGGCACCCCCATATGCCTGAGAAACTCGGTCTTTGTAGTCTAATTCGCTTGCTAGAGGCTGAATGAGTGTTTGCTATGCTTAGATTGTGTTCTATTCTTGCTGATGTGAGTGCCAAGATAATACTGGATGGATGTGAAGGACGATGTGCAAAAATTGCTGAGAAATCCACATGAATTGACAAAATCGCAGAAAACCACATGAAATGATGATGTTTTTGTAAAGAACACCTTCGAAAACCATTTTGATGTCAAAAGGATGAAAAGTCGAGTCAACCTGGATTCTCAGAATCATGGAAAAAGTCGTGAAAATCAAAAAGGGGAAAAAATAACCCGTGATGGGGTCAAATGTCAGTCCTCAGGCCTGTTACTGTACGCCCTCGGGCGATGAAATCTAAATCAAATCAGGAAAATATTAAAACATGGAGTAAAGATAGTCAAATCGAATATCAGATGAAGGAACTTGAAAACAGGTAGTAGAAAAACCACAGAAGAATGCATGAAATGCATACTTACCCAAAATAGAGGGACTAAAGTGCAAATACAGCAAAACAGTGCAAAAATGCATGGAAATGTACCTAAATGGGTAAAATTCACTAAGGAATGCTATAGACAAAGGTTATGCATGACTTGGTGCAATAACAGACACACTTGTGCATGAATTAATGGCATAGGGGCAATTTAGTCATTTCAGTGGTTAAATATGATGAATGCATGCATGGGGACAATGCATGGTCTAAGGAATGCCAAAATGTATGAAAACTTTCAGGAAAGAAGAAAACATGCAAAAGAAAAGGTCATGAAACAATAAAACAATATAAAAACAATAAAGGATAAGTATAGGGACTAAAACGCAAAATTCACAAAAGGGATGAAAATCTGGTTTAACAGTCATTCAGAAACTTCTGTCCTAGTGTACAGATGATGGATCAAAGGACAATGTGACAATGCGATGTGAGAATTGTACTTAGATGATTTCTTGAAAACACAGGGTCTAATTTGCAAAATTCCTAGAAAGAAAAAGTTTATGATGAAAAAAAGTGTTTGAATAGGTTTTTTTGGATGCCAGGATGTAAAATTTAATGAAAATATGGCTATGTGATGTAACATGAGTAAAACATATATTTTTGTAATTTCTTGAAAACCTAGGGTCTATTGTGCAAAATTCCCACATAGGGTGCAAATTGGACAAAAATGTGTAATCAGATGTTCATTTACATTGAAAGCAGGGCTTTTTGATGGGAACCTTATTCAAATGGTGATTTTATATGTACACGTGTTCAATTGATATGAAACATGTGAGAAATTGATTTTAAAATACAATAAAAACTATTCATTAATGATTTTAAAAACTTTAGGGACCCAGATGTAAATTTTCTTGTTCAGAAACATTATTGATTAAGTTCAGGGACTGATTTGTAAAATTTCAAGACCAAAATGTAATAAAAATCAAGTTTTTTGCATTCTCAGTGTAATTATGGATATTTATAAGGTTTAAAATACAAATTATACAAAGAATCTCTTTTCAAAAACTCTAGGGGCCAAAATGCAAAAGTTCAGGACATAAATGAAAAGAAAACATGATTTTAGGGGTATAAATGTGATAAAACATGCATGAAATGGACTAAACTGTGATTAAAGTTTTAATAGGAAAAATGTGCAATATTCACAATACAAATTTAAATTAAAAGAGTTCGGGGGCCAAACAGTAAATTCCTAGGACTTAATTGTAAGAAAAACATGAATGTAGGGATTTAATTGTGAGAAAACATTTACTTACAGAGCTAAACATGAAATTAAAATCTAATAGGGTAAAGCATGTAATATTTACAACAATATAAAGAAATTAAAGAGTTATTTAAAATGCCAGGGACTTAAGCATAAAACTAAAGGACCTAAACGTAATAAAAAGGACTTAAAAGTAATAAAAACGGACCTGAATGTAATAAAAAAGGACCTGAAAGTAATTCTAAGGACCTAAAAGTAATAAAAATAAGGACCTAAATGTAATTATTAGAAACTTAAAATAAAATAATAAAAAAAGAACCATATCTCTTTTGTTCGAAGATCGCCGGCGACCCCTAGCCGGCAAACTCCAGCGAGCTACTGACAGCGGTGCAGCGGTGGGAAGGCGTCGGCGGTGGTCAGAGAAGCAAATGGGAGCCACGGCGAGCCCCCCCACGGTGGTAGGCTACGCTAGAGAGGCCCGATAGCCCCCCTCGCCACCTCGAGCTCCGACGTGCGGCTGCTCTTGGAAGCGACCTCGTGGTTGGGATGTTGCAACGAGGACCCAGGGAGCTTCGCGGAGGTGCCAGGAGAGTTCCAGTGAGGTCAACGGAGGCTAGGGTGGCCCGACGAGCTCCCCCCACCTCGCGCTCTAGCGAGGAGTGTAGCGGCGGCGACAGCGGTCTTCCAGTGGCTAGACCGGTGTCAGGTCTGCACGGGGAGGCTCGTGGTCATGTGACGGAGCCCCTGAGCGTGGTCACTAGTGGCGGGGACCCTAGGAGGCCTCGAACAACTACGCGGCAGGGATCACCGGTGCAGAGCAGTGGCGAGTTTGCAGTGTCGACGGCGTCGCCTCCCTTGGCCACGGGAGGCCCAAAGTACCCTCCACTGAGCATCGTGGCCCAGAGAGGAGGACGAAGAAGAGAGGAGGAATGCCCGTGGGGCCTTGCCAAAGCCTGGGAGACCCGAGGCGTCGCCAGTGGTGGTGAACCCACCACCAGACAGAAGGGAAAACGACGTAGGAAAGGGAAGACGGCGAAGACGCCGACGGAACACGACTCAGAAGACCTAGACGCTCAACAGAATTAAGTAAACCAAATGAGGATGTTAAGAGAGGGAGAATCACCTGAATCAGGGCTGGGTTGTCCTCCCAGCGAGGCTTGGCGGCGATGTTGCTCTCTGGTCGACGCTCTGGTCACGACAGTCTTGAGACTTCTAGGGGTGAGGAAAGAGCTGGAAGTCGTGGAGTGCTCGAGGAATTTTCTGGGTGCTCAAACAAAGGAAGAATCGGTGGCCAGAAACAAAAACAGTCGGGACTCTCCGGTGACAAAGGGGTTTTTCTTCGGCCTTTTTCTTCCCTTCCCCCTTCGTTGCGGTTGCTCCAAGTCTTTTAAGAGAGATGGAAGGTGGGGTGGAGATCGTGGCTGGTGGTTGCCACTGACCAGATCGTAGGGCGGAGTGGAGAGAGTGATCGCTGCAGTTGGAGAAGGAAAGACACTGTTGATTTATTTTTTTTGTTTCCTAAGTTGCTGGTTAATGCATTAACGGATTGGTATTGGGCTTAACGGGCCTGATTTTGTGGGCTCTTAGTTTAGTTTCTTTTGTTTGTTTTGTTTTTGGTTTCTTTGGTTGTTTTAGGCTTTAGGGTTTTGTTTTAGTATTTTGGTTTTGTTTTAAGTTTTTTTTTTGATTTTGTCTTTTGATTTTTGCTTTGGTGATTTTAATTAAATTTTGATTTTGAAGTTTAATTATTTTTTAAATTAGGGTTTTTGAGGTTTGAATTTAATTATGAGATTTTAAATTAATTTCTTTTGGGATTAATTAAATGATTTGGGTTTTTTGGATTTTAATCATTTTAGGGTTTTATTGCTTAATTAATTTGTTTTAAATTAGGATTTTATGGATTTATTTATTTTAAGGGTTTTTTTGAATTTAATTTAGGTTTTCTTTGAAATTAAAGTGGTTTGAAAATGGATTTCACTTTGTTTTGACTTTAAATTAGGGTTCTCACTTGATTAATTAGGATTTTAAGTGGATTTTGCTTGATTTTTATTTTAATTAGGGTTTTCACTTGATTAATTACGATTTTAAGTGGATTTAGGTGAATTTTTTTTATTTTGGTTTTAATCTAGTGGTTTTTGCTTAGATTAATTTAAAGTGGGCTTATGTTGGCCTAGTAGGGCCTAGTGGGTTTGTGTGGGCCTCTGTGGACCTAAGTGGGCTTGTGTGGACCAGATGAAGTATTTTGGGCCTAAGTGGGTCTGTCTAGGCCTAATGGGCTTGTGTTCTATGGAGTTAGGGTTTAGGAGTGATGGTTGCAACCAGAGCATCTTCTAGAGGAGCCTGCCTCCAAGTGACTGCAAAATCGGGGTGTCTACAGATGCCCCTCCCTAAGCGAGGTCGAGGGACGGATGGAACCGAGACTGATGCTCAGGGTTGACAAGACACCCCGCTTGAGTCTGCGGGAGAGTAGTTTTTTACTGTAAGGCTGTGAACCACTTATTTGGTGGATACACCGAAGTCATGATTCGGGGCCATGCATGATGCTGAGGCAAAGTGTTGACCCTAATGTCTGGATGATGCATGAAGGTGATGCTGATGCAAAGGATGATGCTGGTAATGAGCAGGTAACCTGCCAACTTACGTAGGGGAGCGCGAGGCATTTCCAGACTCGTACCAAGGGATGCCAAGACTGCCAGACTCATCACACGATAAAGGAACCTTGCAAATAGCAAACTTTTTTGCTTGAAAGGATGCACGACAAAACATCAAACTCGCCGATTGAAGAAAGACTGATGACGGATGTCAATCGGATAGTTTGGGGGGTATCAGCCCGCTCCGAACAAGATGACGGTCATCAACCGGATAGTTTGGGGTATCAGCCCGCTCCTGACAATATGATAGTTGTCAACCGGATAGTTCGGGATATCAGCCTGAGGAAAGGGGCATTAGGTAAGACTATAATACTTGCAAACTGAGGGATATGGTGTGATAAGTAGACAAACCTACCAACAGGATAGTTTGAGTTATCTACCCCAGGAAAAGAGGAAGATAGACGACTCTAATTCCATCTGTTCAAAGAGGAACTCAAAAACAAAAGGGGTGGCACCAAGATTCGTTCGTACGGATAGAATCTGGGATGGGACAATCTAGACTCTGTCTGGTAGTCTAGAAGAAGATGAAAATGGGCCTTGAATCCACTGGTCAGGGTCGCAATTCAAAGGCAAAGGGTGGCACCGAGATTCATCCGTACGGATAGAATCTGGGATGGGACAATCTAGACTCCGTACGGTAGTGTAGAGGAAGATGGAAATGGGCCTTGAATCCGCCGGCCAGGGTCGGAATTTAAAGGCATAGGTTGGCACCGAGATTCGTCGGTACGGATAGAATCCAAGATGGGACAATCTAGACTCAGTACGGTAGTCTAGAGGAAGATGAAAAAGGGGGGCCTTGAATCTGCCGGTCAGGGTCAGAATTCAAAGGCAAAAGGGTGGCACCAAGACTCGTCTGTACGGATAGAATCTGGGATGGGGCAATCTAGGCTCTGTACGGTAGTCTAGAGGAAGAAGGAAATAGGGTGCCTTGAATCCACCGATCAGGGTCAGAATTCAAAGGCAAAAGGGTGGCACCGAGATTCGTCCGTACAAATAGAATCTGGGATGGGACAATCTAGACTTTGCAAGGTAGTCTAGAGGAAGACGAAAAAGGGGGGCCTTGAATCCGCTGGTCAGGGTCAGAATTCAAAGGCAAAAGGGTGGCACCGAGATTCATCCGTACAGATAGAATCTGGGAAGGGACAATCTAGACTCCGCACGGTAGTCTAGAGGAAGAAGGAAATGGGGGGCCTTGAATCCGCTGGTCAGGGTCGGAATTCAAAGGCAAAAGGGTGGCACCGAGATTCGTCCGTACGGATAGAATCTGTGATGGGACAATCTAGACTCCATACGGTAGTCTAGAAGAAAATGGCAATGGGCCTTGATTCCGCCGGTTAGGGTCGAAATTCAAAGGCAAAGGGTGGAACCGAGATTCGTCTGTACGGATAGAATCTGGGATGGGACATTCTATACTTCGTACGGTAGTCTAGAGGAAGATGAAGAAGGGGGGCCTTGAATCCGCCGGTCAGGGTTAGAATTCAAAGGCAAAAGGTTGGCACCGAGATTCGTTCGTACGAATAGAATCTGGGATGGGACAATCTAGACTCCGTACGATAGTCTAGAAGAAAATGGCAATGGGCCTTGAATCCACTGGTCAGGGTCGGAATTCAAAGGCAAAGGGTGGCACCGAGATTCGTCCGTACGGATAGAATCTGGGATGAGACAATCTAGACTCTGTAAGGTAGTCTAAAAGAAGGTGAAAATGGGGGGCCTTGAATCGATCGGTCAGGGTCGGAATTCAAAGGCAAAGGGTGGCACCGAGATTCGTCCGTATGGATAGAATCTGGGATGGGACAATCTAGACTCTGTATGGTAGTCTGGAGGAAGATGAAAATAGTGGGGCCATGAATCTGTCGGTCAAGGTTGGAATTCAAAGGCAAAAGGGTGGCACCGTGATTCGTCCGTACCGATAGAATCTGGGATGGGACAATCTAGACTCCGTATGGTAGTCTAGACGAAGATGAAAAAGGGGGGCCTTGAATTTGCCGGTCAGGGTCAGAATTCAAAAGCAAAAGGGTGGCACCGAGATTCATCCATACGGATAGAATCTGGGATGGGACAATCAAGACTCCGTATGATAGTCTAGAAAAAAATGGCAATGGGCCTTGAATTCGCTGGTCAGGGTCGGAATTCAAAGGCAAGCGGTGGCACCGAGATTCGTCCGTACGGATAGAATCTGGGATGGGACACTGGGATCCCTCCTACCCGGTATAGAAGCCTATGATGGCTTCGTTCGTCCAAACTATGGTGCCAAAATCGAAAGAATATTCTTGGTTATTTGCTGGGTACACCCCATCTCCAAGTTGACAAGAAGAAGAAGGTGGAAGTTTGGACCAGCCAAGCACATGTTATAGTCATGACAATTCCAGCTTCAATTCAATCATAAGCATCCAATTAAACTGATACAAGTGTTTCAATGATCCAACTATAGTAATCAAATACAATGTAGTGATTCTACTGTTCAACAAATAATACGACACTGATATCAAGACTTTGCATCATCCCTGGACCTCTTAGAGCCTCTAGCTTTGGCAAACAGTGTATGGCTTGGAAGTGCTCCATAGATCGGCCAGGCTTCTTTAATTTTGGCTTCATAATCAGCTGAACAACCCTTCCCTTTTTTGACTTTGAGGCTGTTTGATAGAATGGAGCCATTTAACAGGCGTGATAGCTCCTTAGTCATAGCATAAGTGCTCAAAGGGTACTCTTGGAAGTGAGTTGGCATTATCCCATGAACGAAGGAATCCTGTTGGTATCCGAACTACCGTATCACCCAAATTGGATGATACTCAACACCATCGGTTTGCCCTGGCAAGATGACAAGCTGCATATCGACAGTATTGAAAAAAACCTCGAAATTATGAGTTGCCGAAGGAATGATGCGCTAGGTCACCTTGTCTTCTTTCAAGCTCTCCAGTCACTTATACTCCTTGTGAATTGATGTAATCGTACGAGCATGACCGCTTTGGCAATACGATTGGAAAGCTGACTGTTGAGAGCGTAAGATCTCCACACCCAAATGAGCGGCCAACCACACTTGTACAAAAGCTCCGCAGCCATAGAAATGTCGATAACGGCGTAATGACCGGTCTAAGGCCCTATAAGTCTCTGCTAGGATAATTGGAGCCAAGTCCATTTGACAAGTTACCATCACCAAAGTGATCTCTGCAACCTCAATGTTCACAATAGTTCGACCGTGGCTGAAAACTAGCTCGCCTAAGAAGTGGACCACAAAGCCTCTCAGCCATAACTCATCACCCAGGGAGGTACGCATCTCGACCACTTTGTCAAAGTATGCCATTTGTAACATTGGAATTGGCCCATCAGTACAGATGAGTTGACGACCACAATTGCCAGTTGACAGGCCAGTCAGTTCACTCAATACTGAGGAGTATGCTTCTCGCTGCATAAACACAGTAGGCCCCATAAGCTTATGTAGGTAATAGATCTGGTGAATTTCCTCCAAAGTGGGAGTCAATTCGATTCTTCTGAAGCGGAACACATGGGTAGCAAGCTTCTAGAAACGAGCAGCTGCACACAAAAGGTATCGAGAAACCTCCACGTTTGCAATGTCCAAAAACTTTGAGGGTATACCCCAAATACGCAGCTTGTCACGATCATTATCCATCAATTTCCCTATCCACATCCGGAGAACATCTGAGCAATGTGTCGGTACAACCATCGTGGGGAAACCCATGCTCGATCAAGGAAGCTTCAGCTATTTCTTGACTCAGGCCACTTCGAACTAGGAAACAAAACTCCTGCGGAACATCATCAAAATATCTATTTTCAATTAGACAGGGGCTTCGTTCCATACAATCATAACTTAAGAGGTCTGATGCAGATAAAAAGTGTTGTATAAATGCTTTGAAAATAAGGAAGAGCAACCCAAGGCTGTGGAAACCATTCAATGACCATCAAGTCATAGCAATCCAGACTGTAGAATATTAAGCGGTTTAACTAGGGCACAAAGCCTCGAGAAAAGATCCATGCCACCATCTAGATCAGTTCAAGTGTCAAATCAGAGAGAAGAGGCCATCAAACCCTGATGACCAGGATTGTTTGGTGACAGAGCTAATCATTGAGTATTGAAGGGATCAACCATTCCATTTAGCCCAAAGAGGACTATAGTACAGTTCGATGATATTGTTTACATAGCTAGAATGATTACTCTGAAGCTTTGTACAAGACATGGAAAGGATCTTGCTAAGTCTGCCACAACAGGACCGAGGTTGGAAGTTGTGGTTATAACCCCCCCAATACTCGACCATGAATCGTCATGCTTTGCGATTCAACTCCCTTGGATCTACCAGAGATCCTGTTCTGATCTTGGAGGGATAAGGTCGCCAGTGTCGTCGTTCTTGGGCTTGAGTGATAGAGCAGCCAGTGTGTCCTATATGAAGATACTGTCCAAATGTAGGTCAACCAATAGGTAGCTGGCATGCCCCTGGTTGACGAAGGAGGTTATCACCATAAAGGCAGCTAGCATGCCCCTAGTGTACGGTATCCCTTGCTAGATCTTTAGCCAAAGAGCAGCTGACATGCCTCTGGCTTAAGATTTAGCACGACCTTGCAAAGTGAATGAATGATAATGAATGCAAGATTGGTAGTGTCATATTATATCACCCTCAGCACTGGGTGGAATGTTAACAATGCCTGTCATGCCATTGGGGAAGACCTTGATTCACAAGATACTACCCAGACTTCTAGCCTATTAGTGGCTCTCCAGAATAGGTAATTCAATAGGTTAGGCTCCATGCCAAACTCATGGGGACTTAACCTACTTTTTAACTTTTGACTCGTTTCTTTTCTCCCTCATAGGCTTGCAGGCTCACCCTTTCCCTTGTTTGGGGGTAATGGGCATCCGGATTTGGAGGGAACTATTGGAATTGTATGTGAGGGGTGGCTAGTCCCTTTGGTCATTTGGGTTCTTTGGATGCTTGCTTCAACTCCTCCCCAAGGTATGTGATAGGGGAAGGGCTGCCTACTTGCCTCTCTCAACTTGGGCTAGCTTCTGTCTTCGACTTCTGTCATGCCCTTGTGGATATGTTTATTTTTCAATTTGCCTCACACTCATGCTCGCCCCTAACATTTTATCTCCCTCTGGAGGTATAAGTCAAGTTTGGACATTTCGCCTGACCATGGTTGGGTGGTGGCTCCCTCGCCTGCTAGAAGGTCTAGGTAGTATCAACTGAAGAGGTATAGACCCTTCAAAAATAGGCTAGCTATTCTGGTTTTCATCATCGAGCTTTGATGCGGATGCACTTATGCATGGATGCATGCTTTTTTTTTCTTTTTGCTTTTTTGTACTTTTTGATGCCATGCATGCGTAACAAGTGAAAAGGGAAAAAATAAACATGATTTCGAGAAAAAGCAAAAATGTGTGAGTAAAATGAATAAAACATGCATGAATGCATCTTGAGTGCTTTGCAAGGTAAGGATGTGGCTCTCCATCATTGGTAGTACTTCTTTAAGTAACACAAATTGACTGGCTCTGACTGCTCAATGTGGTCTATGTCTTCGAGGATTACCGCTCCCCTAGAGAATACTTGTTTGATGATATAAGGGCCATGCCAATTAGGTCTGAATTTGCCGTAGGAGTCAGGGAGATGGATGGCCTGTAAGACCAAGTCTCCAGGCGCAAAGCCCCTGGGACGGACTTTCTTCTGATAGGATCTTGCCATCCTCCTTTGATAACACTGGGCAAGGTGTAGGGCTTGCAGTCGATGTTCATCTATCAAATTCAACTACGCAAAGCGATCGCCCAACCATTCAGCTTCTTCTAGTTCTACTTCTCTCAAGATCCTCAAAGAAGTAATTTCCACCTCGACCGGTAGCACGGCCTCCATGCCATAGACTAAAGAAAAAGGTGTGGCACCTGTGGATGTCCAGATAGAAGTTCGATATGCCCACAATGCATAGGGAATCTTTTCATGCCAATCCTTGTGAGTCTCTACCATCTTTTTTAGTATCTTGGTAATGTTCTTGTTGGCTGACTCAACTACTCCATTCATCTAGGGACAGTAAGGTGAAGATTGGTGATGCTTAATGTGGAAATTCTGTAAATAATCTTCAACCCTTTTGGCTACAAAGTTCTTCCCATTATCTGATATTACTGCATGTGGGACCCCATATCGGGATATGATGTTATTCCTCAAGGACTTCTCTGTTACTGCAGCAGTAACTGCCTTGTATGACGTCGCCTCAACCCACTTTGTAAAGTAATCAATGGCCACTAGAATGAAACGATGCCCATTGGATGCCGCCGGATGAATGGCACCGACAATGTCAATTCCCCAGGTGGAGAAAGGCCATGGTGATGACATGCTGTGAAGTTGTTTAGGAGGAGCATGGATTAGATTCCCATGGATCTGGCAGGCATGACACCTTCACACAAACTGACAGCAATCTGCTTCCATAGTCGACCAATAATAGCCTTGCAACATGATTTTCTTGGCTAACAGAACTCCATTCATGTGTGGCCCACATTTCCCAGCTTGGACTTGTAACATAACGACATCAGCTTCCTTATTATCTAAGCATTTCAAGAGCATTTGGTTATCGTATCTCTGGTACAAATGAACGACCCCAAGTACATAGCTAGATGCCAAGCACTTCAGCGTCCTTGCTTCTGTTGCTGACACCAGAGGAGGGAGGTCCCTGGTTTCTAGAAGAACCTTAATGTCGTGGTACCACGGGAGCTCTTTCTGTGGGTCTGCTTCTTCTATGCACATGCAGTGTGCTGGTTGATCCATACATGTAACTGACACATCTACTGCACAGTCTTCTAGTACCGAGAGCCAAGATGCTAAGCTTGCCAAAGCATCTGTGTAGGCATTCTTGGCCCTATTCATGAAGGAAAAATGAACCTCCTGGAATTATGCCACAAGCTTCATAAGATGGGCATTGTACTGGATGAGCTTTTGATCCTTGGTCTTCCAATCGCCGTTGACCTGTGCGATAACCAGCATGGCATCACCACACACAAGTAACATGTGAACACCATGCTCCAAAGCCATCTGAAGTCCCAATATGCACGCCTCATATTCAGCTTCATTGTTTGTGCATTTGAAATTTAGTTTCCTTGCATAAGGAGTCACTTGGCCCTAAGGGGGCTACCAATACAGCGCCAATGCCCATTCCTCTCTTGTTAACTGCACCATCAAAGTACAAGCACCATTGATCCTTCTCCTCGGTCATCTCCGGTTCATCATCATCATTCTCAGTGAACAACACATCCTCATCTGAAAACTGGGTCCTCAAAGGTTGGTACTCTAGTATAGGTAGCTCGGCCAGATGGTCTGCCACTGCTTGTCCCTTTATGGATTTTTGTGTGACGAAGGTGATGTCATATTGGGACAACAACACTTGCCACATGACACACCGTCCTACAAGCACCGGCTTCTGCAGCAAATACTTCATAGGGTCACGGTGACAAAGAAGAAGGACTGGGTATGCCATCATATAATGTCTTAGGCGTTGGGCTGCCCAGACTAGAGATAAGCAGACCTTCTTTATAGTAGTGTATCTGGCCTCGCAATCATTAAACTTCTTACTCAGATAATATATCGCCCTTTCCTTGCGACTAGATTCATCATGCTAACCCAATACTGCTCCCATGGAATGTTGGGTTATAGATAGATAAAGGAGTAAGGACTGCCCTGACTCTGGTAGGACCAAAACTGGAGGTTTGGCTAACAACTGCTGGATCTTGTCAAAGGCTGCTTGACATTCCTTGTTCCAACCGATCTGTGCATTCTTTCTTAGGAACTTAAAGATCGGCATGTAGATTAGTGTGAGTTGTGCTATGAATCGACTGATTTATTGCAGGCGACCCAACAGTCCTCTGACTTCTTTCTCCGTAGTTGGGGGAGGCATGTCAATTATAGACCGGGCCTTATTTGGATCGACCTCAGTTCCCCATTGGCTAATGATATGGCCAAGGAGCTTGCCAGATGAAACCCTGAAGGCACATTTACTGGGGTTAAGGTGGAGCTTGTACTTGCGTATACGATCGAATAGCTTCCTCAAACAAGCTAGATGATCTTCAGGCTCCTTGGATTTAGCTATCATATCATCAACATAAACTTCGACCTCTTGGTGCATGAGGTCATGGAACAACACTGTCATAGCTCTCTGATACGTAGCCCCTGCATTCTTGAGCCCAAATGGCATCACCTTGTTGCAGAAGATTCCCCATGGGGTGATGAATGATGTCTTCTCCATATCTTCTTCTGCCATCTTGATCTGATTATAGCTTGAGAATCCATCCATAAATGACAGCATTTTATGCCCGGCAGTATTGTCTACAAGGACGTCAATGTGAGGTAGCGGGAAGTCGTCCTTCGGACTTGCCCGGTTGAGATCTCTATAATCAATGCACATACAGACCCGTCCATCATTTTTTGGGACTGGGACGACATTTGCAAGCCATTCTGGGTACAAGACGACTTTAAGGAAGTCAACCTTATGCTGCTTCATAATTTCTTCCTTAAGTTTAAGCAACCACTGGGGTCGCCACCTTCTGAGCTTTTGCTTGACGGGCTTGACATCTGGCTTTAATGGTAGATTGTGTACTTCTACCTCTACATCCAGACCGACCATGTCATTGTAAGTCCAGGCAAAGACATCTATGTATTGCTTGAGGAAGGCGATAAATTCTATCCTCAACTGCGGGGTGAGCTTAGCACTGATTCGCAATTCTTTGACATCGTCAGCGATCCCGACGTTCATGAGCTCAGTCTCCTCCTCCACATGGAGATTCGGGCTTTCTGGGTCATTATCATGGTGCTGGAATTCCACTAGCGTGTCTTCATCCCCAGGTGCACCATTGTCATCCTCCTCTTCATAGGCCACGAGCTCGGACAACATCTCCTCCTGGAAGGTAGAATTCACTGTATCGAAGGTGCAAATCTGCTCTGATGTTTGACCCTCTTGACGCCGAAGGAGAGTTACACTGACTCTCGTATTCTTGTAGTGGCGGCACACAATCTTTGTGTCCCCCTGTTCTGTATCCTCTCTCGAGTCAAATGTTTCTTGGCTCTCTGATGCTGCTTCTTCACTTATTGCTGATTTTTTTGGTTTTTCTAATCTTTTTTGGTTTTCTGGATTTTCTAATTTTTTTGGATTTTCTTTGCTATTTACAAGGGGTACTGCTAATTGGCAGCTATCCTGATGCTGACTGATTAGAGTAACGCCGCCTATGTTCTTCCCTGAGCTCAGCTCAGGGTCTTTTTTTTGGCCCCTGCCTTACGTAAGCTGGGGCTTGGGTTGCTGGTACCATCTAGACCCGCCTCGCAGCTGGTGATTGATTAACTCGTCTGGTCTAGAGTAAACTGTCTCTTCGCTTCTTTTAGAACCATGATTGTAGAATGGTCCTGGATTTGCTGTGGCAAGGGAGGGGTTGCTTCGACCATTGCTACTTTGCCTTTGTGGCGCCTCACTTCCTCTAGGGTATCCTATGCCAAAACAGTGAGCTACTCTTGAAATAAGACTTCCATGCTTTGGAGCACCTCATCCATTTGTGCCTCCACAACTGCTCCCTCATCCTCGTCTGATGCGAGATCCACATAATATGCATCTTCTGGGGCATCACAAGTGGATGTCGAGGGTACTGTGCAAGGATCGGCGCTCCATGCTAGCAATTGGATCTGGGCAGGCATTACTTGCGTCGGAGTGTGCTGGGAAAGAGGATCTGTTAGATGATGTCCAACAGAGGCTTCACGACTTGCCTTTGCGATCACTGTTGTGACGGAGGTTGTGGTGGGAACTGATGTAGAAGCTGGAACTACTATTGATACAGTGGCTAGAGCTGTGGTTATGGTTGAAATTGGAACTGTCACATTTGGCATCATGATTGTGGTAGGAACTGATACGGTTGGAACTGACACTGCGGTGACTAGAGTTGGAACTGTGGTTGGAACTGGAGTTGCAGTGGGAACTGAAACTGCTATGGGTGCTGAAACTATCGTGGCTGGAACTGATACTACAATGTCTGTGTCTTCTTCAGAGAAGCATTCCTTGATGCTTACGCATTCGAATGCACTTGACGAGATGTCTCGCTTTATCTCCATCGAGTCGGAACATTGCCCAGGACTAAGAATGCCTGCACTAACAAAGTTAGTGCAAGCGGGAGAGTGGTTTGGCTTCGATTTCTGTAAGTTTCGAGAACTTTCTTCTTGACACAGCTGTTCATAACCGAGTCCTACTCGACCTCTTTTCTCCTCAGCGGCAATAAGCTCTGCAATCCCTTGACCGTACTTCCCGAGAGGTGTCCCCTTCTCATATCCCCAACGATGACATAAATTCTCGACCATTTTGGAGGGGCTACTACGGACAGGTGGGTAGCTGCAACATTCAAATTCGGGAATGAAATTAACCGGCTCAAACCGATTAACCCGGAATAGAAGATTGGAGGGCTTGGAGTCAAAGGAGACAGTTTGATGGGACAAGGTTGACACTACATCAATCTTCTCCTTCTCAAAGTTTTCAGCCATGATGGTAACAATGTTATCATCCCAGCTGAACTTTATCATTAGATGGAGAGTCGATGGGATGACCTGATGCTTGTGGAGCCAAGGGCGCCCAAGCAGAATATTAAACGATGGTTCAAGGTCCACGACGTAGAATTCCACATCAAACTCAGCCAGACCGATGACAAGAGGGATTACCAACAAGCCTAACGCATCGTGGTGCGTGTTGTCGAACGAGGTCATTCCTTTTACCACTGGCACAATATCCTTGGCTTTGAATCCGAGCTTACTTGCTGTACGCAAGGGGTAGGCATTTACGCCTGTGCCATTATCGACCAGAGTAAAGGGAATATGGAAGTTCTTAAACTGAACGGTTACGAATAATGGCTGGTTGTGATTGATCCCTACTAGAGGTAACACTTGGGACGTGAAGGAGATAACCTGAGGTGTGGCAATCATACCTACCATTGTCTCTAAGGCTACAGGTTCTATAGTGGGGGCTACATGGGCAGCCTGGAAGACCCGAAGGAAGGCCTCTCAGTGCTCGGCCAAAGTGTGAATCAAATCCCAAATGGAAATATCGACCTTTACCTTCTTAAATTGAGCCATGATATTGGCTACAGGCTTGGCTGTGGTAGACGAGGACTTTGTCAAGGCTTCATCAGTGGTGGGCTTCACTGGATGGTTTTCTAACTGTGGAAGATCTACAGTGGACCGGGTTTTCTTAGACTTAGGAGGTGGGACACTATATACTCGCCCAGAACGCATGTGGTGCCCTAGTGACCTGCTCTGGATGAATAAAGGGTAGGCCTGCATCCGGTAAAATAGGTAGGGATATAGGTTGGGGAGACTGGGGGGGGGGGGGGGGGAT